>PNEQ01070645.1:0-25380 GCA_003012365.1 Medauroidea extradentata
GCTGCGTTTCAGACCATCAAAAACACACCAGCTGTCTTCAGCGATGTGCGACGCAACATGTTACGGCGCTGCACTGCATGTATCGGGTGTGGCGGAGGACATTTTGAGCAGCAAATTTAAAAGGTAAACGTAGCGAGTGTAACACATGCACGGTGTCTCGTACAGTCACAGAGCGTCAAAGCGGGTAGTACATAACACAGCACAACAGATGTTTTCACTGGCTTGTTGTCGCCAGGTTGCCTGCCTACCCTTGTTACTTTGGTGCACCATTGCAGGTATAAGGATGCATTTCCGGACATGGGTTCCTTAATCAAATATGTTCCAAACATGCACATCTACCGTCCCTATCAATTTGTAACACTTATTCTTGGCCACCCTGTATTTTACTCATACAGGACAGACGAGAGTAAAGGAACGATAAGGGCGACACTGGCACGTACGCTTCACGTCTTTTTAACATCTCTGCTCATACCACTGAACCAGCGCATGGGCTGGCCGTCGGAGATTAAACAGAGCATGAATCTACATTTTTTATTAGCTACGATCACGCAGCTGAGATCAATGTTTGCATCTGTGGTGGTTCCATTGGTAACCATTTATTATGTTCGTTCTGGAATAAGTGTATATATTTTTGACGATGCTCTAGGGCCTCCAAATTGTGCCATAAATATAGAACGCAGGTTGTTTGGACAGTACAATTGAATCGAGAATTCACAAAAGTAGCCAAGTCCACTTTTTGAGCAAATTCAAGTTATACGAGACTTTGACTCTCCAAAGCACTCTCTAGGCTGTCAGCAGGAAAAGATGCCCAATCCTATACAATAAATACGTTAAACGGACTAGTCCATGAATGTGCCAATTGCGCATTATTTGTTTATGATTTATATGATTGTAGATTGTAGTTGAATAACAATTTTCTACGTGACTTAGTAGTTTTTTCATTAGCATGTACTAAGGTTCCAATAATCTACACCATAGACATTACGCTTTCTCTGATAGTGCAATACATAACATTGCTGTATGGGTAAAATGTACTAAGTGGTGTTGTGTTTGCAAAATATGTTTCTATGTATCATATTATCAGTTTTTCACTAGAATATACCAACATTGCACTAATATACACTCAAGACATTATATTTTATGTGCGATTGTTAAAAAAAACGCTACTTATTTTTTAAAAGGTATCAATTCCAATAACATTATTAATATATAAATAATAAAATATAAATGCGTGTCTATGTCAGTTATGTTCCATATTACTCACACGCACAATACTTTCAAGTTATCGTTTACTGATGACTTGTTTCACTCCCAGATCCGCTAGAGTAAGTTTTTTGTTGTTTCCCAGCAATCTACTCACTTTGACTTGGTCCCTTTTGCAAATCCCTGATTCAGTTCTGTTACCAACTTTTTAATGTGTTTTAGTTTCGTAGTTTAGATAATTAATAATACGTTTCTTAGCTTGCTTTATTCAATTGCGTAAGAGGCTGCGGTTCGCACAGCTAATCCCAAGAGTGGGCTCCAGTTTTAATTCCTGGCGGGGCCGATCCGGATCTTCACTTGTAGGCATAGTGCCGGATGAATCTTATGTCGAAGGGTTATCTCAGAGGTCTTCTTTTTCCTCCGTCCCTTCATTCTGGAGCTGCTCCATACACACCTCACATCATCCTTCACCAGCGCTGCATAACTCCCTGGCGAAATTATCTATCTTTCACTTCCAAAACGATGTGTAAAAAAAACCTGCGGAACCGTTTTTTGATTGGACTTTAATTAAATATCGCCGGCACTGCAGTCATCACAGACGGTGAGATACAACTTTACGTTAGGACAGGAACTAAGTAGGGAATATGTCTTAGACTTTGTGAAGGAACAATCCCAGCATTCTCTCGCAACGACTTCGGGATAACATGGAAAAGCCTAAAATAGAATCGTCAGAGGCGGGGATCGAACTCAGACTCGGGGGTCTCTAACGAGTGCGAATCCAGCATGTTACCGTTGCGTCATACTAAAACAGCTATGGAAGTTTTCCACGATACACAGTATAGGACACTTGCTATACTTCAGTTACCAAATAAAGAAACTTTTGAGATACCTACAATTCTGATACCATCAGTATACGCTCGAATGTTTCCAAAAATTGTATAGAAACGCTACTCACTAGCGAACGGGAAAAATATTTTTCTGTTTCTACTTTTTTAAGAGGGATCAGAACCCACCGTTTTGAAAAAAAAAAGTAACTTCTGCATTTAATTTGGCCTACAATTTTTTTTAAATAATTTTTTTATCCTTCGACAAGGCAATGGGAATAGTTTACTACATTGTATACAGTTGGCACTGTTTGACTATTATTGCTTACATTATGCCTGTCACTGAGGTTAATTCTACTACAGGTTAGAAAGATAATGTGTTTTTGTATGGGAGAGTTTGACACAGGGAAAAATTTTGCCGCTAGTTTTGCTGCTATCTCTATGGAACCAGATAAATACGGAACTGTGGAAAAATCAGATTTAAACAATCTTGGAAATTATAGAAGACATTTAGTTTTAATTTTAAGTGAAAAGGAACCAATTTCGCTTTATAAATTACTAACTTAATGTCACTTAAAATTCATGGAAGCTCTGTGATTGGTCAGTTTGCAACCATTGGCGATACCAGCGCTCAATTTGCCCTGAGCCGACTTATACACTGATCTTTCTAACCTGTAGTAAAGTTAACATTACCGTGACAATCCGTAGGAAATAAGTTAAGACATTATTAAAAATTAAAAAAAAAACTGATTCACAGGATACTAAATTTCAAATCGATCAGACCAGTAGAATTGCTCATATTCAATATAAAAAAACTAGAAAAGAACTGATGATGTTTAAACTGCTGAACAGATTTACTTGAATCATAGCTAAGAACGCTCTCGATCAAGTCAGTTTTCAAAATTAAAAACCGCATAAAATCGGTTTATTCGTTTAGGAACTACGATTGCATGGACACACAGATACACAGACAGTCACGTCAAATTTATAACACCCCTCTATTTGCGTAGGGTGTTAACAATGACTTTCTTTATCTAAAATGTTACCAGTCAAAAACTAAGAAATGTAACGAAGATGTGTCAGTTTGGTAACGCTTGAAGAAGGTAATATCTCTACACGTCAGACTTGATATTCTAATAAATCTCATTGAATGAAACTTCAGCGAAAATCGAAGTATTCGTAAATGGCAGGTAGCCTTAACGCTCCTGTACATTGGTGAGGTAAATTTATATAAAAAAAAATATTACAGTGCATGCTACAACGCAGTTTGAAGACCTACCATTCATAAGGGGCTAAGTGCCAAAAGGTAAGTTTCGAGATAATGACGAAAACAGTATATTGCGACAAACAAATGAACAAGGAATTATCCAAATGTGTTCACATATTTTTTACAATAATAAAGTAGTAAATAGAAGCAATCTAAGCACAAAACACTTATGAACATAAATACATATTTTTACAATGAACTAGAATGCGTTGATGTTACTCCAACCATCTACTTGTGCTGATGTACGGCGCGCATGCATATCACATAGGAGATAGCACTTTAGGTATGTCTTCTACATAATGTTTTGGCACCACTCTATGTAATTAACTCATTTTTGTCGAAAATGGTACTTAGCCCCTTTTGAATGCCAAGTCCTCATTTACTAAGGAATCGTATATTCTGCACGTATGTAGCGGGTTAAATTTGCAGGGTCGGCTGGAGAGTTTCTGCTTACGAGACACATCTGGACCTTGTCCTGGTAAGGCCAAAGTGCGGAAAGGCATGAGTAAAGATGATCGCAGTGTTTAAATAGTAAATGTCAGCCTTACAATTGATTACGTCATTTAAAACTTTTCGAGTTTGCAGTTGACCCCTGTATCCGTCGGTGTTATAGTTGTCAGTTGTCAGAAATATTGCACGGCAACGTTGCAGATGGGACCTCGCAACACGTTGCCTGCACAAGCCAGAAATGTTTCAGTTGTGACTTTCCCAACCAACTCAGTTTAATTTTTGACCAACAGGTGGCGTATATGTATAATGGTAATGGTTTTATATTCACATGCACAAATAATTTTAAAATGCTGTGTTTTACCATTTAGTCTAATTTAAAAATCTTAAATATTAGGAAATAACATTTAACACTGTAAAAATTGTTAGTATTCACTTGATTATGACAGGGGTTAGTGAGTATTGTATTTTATTTAAGTACCAGAAATTTAATAATATTTTCCGTATCAGTGATTGTGCATACAAATTCTGAATTACAATACAACAGTATTAATTTTTGTAATCACTTTTTACGAACATTCTGATTTTCGGTGATGACATTGGAAATATTCGCATCTTGCGCAAAGGTGTATTGATATAAAAAAAAGGATCTAATAGTTTTGAAATAAGGCTGGTCATGTTTTAACAATGTGCAAATCATGTGCTTTCGAAGTGCTGGCAACGTGCTGGCGTCATGCAGACTATGTGCTGTTTGGGACTTGCAAGTAATGTTACATTCTAACGTTGCCTGCCTGAGACGTTGGCACGTTGCCTGCACCTGTTCTGCACATACTTGGCACATCACGTTGTGGCAACGATACAATAATACAGTGTAACGTGCAGACAACGTTACTGTGCTGTTAGGGTTTAACCCTTTCCTGTAAATTTTTGAAAATATTGTATGGTTTCGTAGTACAGTAACATAGTTTCTTCGGTAAAACCTACGTAGTGATAAGAAAAATAACACCCTCAATGTTTTTCAAGGTACATTTAATGATTATAACTTAAAACTTTGTTTGGTGTAACAGTGACACAGAATTATATTTCATTTAATGTTTTTTCTTGTGGTGTTAGGAAACAACTATGTTCAAATATTGGGATTGAGATTTTAAAACCTAGTTGTTTCAACTTTATGTTTCATTTAAATTTCAAAATTAAATTACGGCCAAACCACACAACCAGTCCCACATAGAAATTTTTGTGGTATTTTTAAGGAGTGTAGAATAGTCGCTTCATATATTAAATTCATTAAACTACTAAGGCCAAGTGAAGTTTTATGTTTACAATTGCAGTGATTCATGCCACTGGTTTATTTAAACATATTTTCTGTCAATGCCATACTTTTTGCGGTTATTTTAGATTCACAACAACTATTAAATGCAGTGGGCTGATAATAATTTTTGGCACTTTATCGCCCTTAACAACGATGTAAAGGGAGCTTAAAGTGATTCTGTCAGGTGGGCAAGGAGCAGCACAGAACGCTAGAGTGGAAGAAATGGGAACACCGGGGGGAAACTCTCCTGATAACGGCATCTTACGCCACTTTCGTTTCACGCGAAAGTCGAGAGTGACTCCACTAGAGGAGGGAGGGGTTATTCATAAAAAATGAATAAACCGTGGTATAAGTGGTTCGAGAAAAAAAATGAGAACTTTTCCAACCCTAGTATGTTTCATTCCTTTCTGATAATTTATAAATTCTGCCAATTATTATTATAAAAAAGAGCAACCAATGTCACAAACGAAGTGTAAGTTACCATCTGGGGTTACAATACGTAATTTTTTTAAATTATTAATCTCGACAAAATGATGTTCAAAAGTGCTCACTTTACCGTGAACAACCTATATACAGACTGAACCGTTCCGGTTTTGACCTACTCTCTGGGTGAATGTGATGTATGTGTGATCACTGAGGACACGCTGATTCTTGTGGGAGTTTTCACAAGAGAGGAACATAGTGAAAGTCGCTGATGGCATGAAAGATTTGTTAAAACTGTCGTTCATTAATGCTTCAGCGTTCTGCTTGTGACCACCGTAGGAGAGTATTGTATATAATTCAGCGCTAAAATCATCAGTTTAAAATCTTGGGTTTCATTTCCCAAAGCCAATTTGCCAAAATTAAAAAAAAAAAAAAAAAAAAAAAAAAAACTGCAAACCTAAACAACTATTCTGCCAACTTTTCTAGCAAAATTTTTCTCAAGTAACGTATTTCTGAAGAACAATCTGTGAAGTCGAAATCTCGTACATTTAAATGCAGCGGAACAGAATATGCTTAACAAATGCAGTATTCTGGGTAAACGTTTGCTCATATAGTTGGCTGACATCATTATCTAGGTTTGTTTATTTGTAGTTTTTTTCCGTACTGACTTTCAAAAACTAGTAGACTTTAACTAGTGTTTTAGCGTTTACGTATCTACACCGCAGTCTTAAGTTGGGACGTCACAAGTTTACTTGGAATGACTATTTTTTGTGTCTTAAGATGTTTAGGAACCTTTATTTGGAATACACTTTTCTCTGGTGAAATCGAATGCACTACGTTGAAATAAATTAATCAATCCGTAACATGTGACATGCAATTATGGTGTAATAAGTGCATGTATTATTTCTAAATAAATATCCGAAGGGATTTTTTAAAATGTCAAAGCACTGTAACACGAAATATTTAATAATTTCACTTGAAAACGAGGTTATGATTATTAAATAAAAAATTCAACAGGGGCGAGGAGTTGAAAGTCTGGAAACGCAAGACCACTTAGCCCGACGCTTAATCACTCCACACTCTAGAATAATGCGGTAATATTTATTCCAGTGACTCGCCTAAACGTGATCCGATATTTCGTGATTGGCTAATTAATATGAAAATAAGGTAAGCCAAAAACAACACGATTCAATCTCTTTAAGGACTGCAATATGAATCCTTGGAGTAGATAACCAAACTTTGAAACAGTCCTTGGAAACAAAAAGAAAAATAAATTTGTTTCAAATCACTATTAAACGTGTACAAAGTTTTTTTTTTCAACCTCCGATCAACTGTAAAAAAAAAACGGGAATGAATTAGGAAATTATTTTAATGTCAAAACAAACGTACATCTTTATACTATTTTTCCACATAATCACCGTGCAGATTGAGACATTTGTCGTACCACTGCACCAACTTGCCGATACCTTCCTTACAGTCCGGATTTAGCACCGTGTGACTTCCACCTTTCCCCACGTTGAAAAAGTGGCTTGGAGGACGACGCTTCAAAACCCACGATGAACTGCAGGACACTGTTACAACGTGGCTGAATAGGCAGGAGGCATCATTGTTTGCAGAGGGTATCGGCAAGCTGGTGCATCGTTACCACAAATGCCTCAATATGCACGGTGATTATGTGGAAACATAGTGTAAAGATGTGCGTTTCTTTTGACATTAAAATAATTTCCTAATTCATTCCCGTTTTTTTATTACAGCCGATTGGAGGTTGAAAAAACACTAGTAACTATTTTATTCATTTTCAACCAATCGTTTGCAACACTCCCGTGCACCGACTAAGTCAATAAAATAACCCAAAAAAAAAAAAAAACTCGCATGGGATTTCAAACTAGGAACTCTTTATCCAGATCCTATGACTAGTAATCCGAAACAATGACGACTCGAAAAAAAACCATACATTTTAATAAATGTTAAATTGTGGATCGGAAAAGTATAATTCAGAGAGTAGTACTAGGCAACTTACAGTTTATGATTACGACATTGCCGAATAAAATAATTATTGAAATACTATAGTTTCTGCTCAGCGACGCACCCTAGAAAATGTTTTACTTATTTAAGTCTTTGACATAGTTAAAATCTAACTTACATACAGAAATAAGCATTTAAAACTTTATTCTATGTACCTCGAGATATTACTAGTGTCTATTTCCTTTTCACCATAAGAAATAACCGCATTATTTTCAGTACTCTCGTTTTTTTAGTTGCTGTAAAATGGTTTATTATAAGAGCTTAAAGTAATAAAATCTAAGAATTTAAATTTCACACTTTTCAATGTAAAATTTTCTGATAAATTTAATGTGCAATGTATCACAACTTAAAAATAAAATACATAGCACGTACCAATCACTGTAACTGCATGGTTGATATTTCCCAAGGTCATTAAGTAGCCTGATACGAGGAAATATTCTGTACAGTTAAAGTTATAGCTTACAACATTTATCTGCCACTGGGTAATGTCACAAGGATATGACGTGATTGCTTATTCCAGGAATCGACGTGACTGTGCGCGAAGAAGATTAAGGGAGGAGGGAGGGGACTCGTTGACCAAGACAATTACAGTCGTGCTACATGCTGCAGAATTCAACTGGAAACATTCGCTGTGTTCATTCAACTTTGCCGACATCCGGATAACAATACTGAACACCGACTAGAGTGGTCGACAAACATACATTTATTTTTAAAAAATCTTATGGATTAACACTGACAAACATACAGACTGAGTAAAACGTAACTAAGCAAATATCGAGATTGTCTACCTCTGTTCGAAGCACCTTTTTATTTTTAAAATATTTTAACCGCAAACATTTTCTATGTATAAGTTCTATCAGCATTTTAACACTGTGCTAGTTTGTTCTAAACTATCAATAAATTACAGCAAAATTAAATACATAAAGTACAGAATACATGTTTACGATACTGTTTCAACCTTAAAACCTTAAAAACTGTTACATCTTAAGGGCGCCGTCTACTAGAATCGTGAAGAGGCGCGCAGACCTTTAACAATCCTGATTTAATTCGAAAACCTTTCGACATATTGTCACGCGGTTAGGCTACGAAAAGCATTTAAGGATCTTAGTACAGGTCTATAATATTGCCATTAACTGTTATCGTTCCTAACAAGTATTTTTTTTGAGTATGAAAGTGACTGAATCGGGACTTTTGACGCTGATTTTTATGTAAGAGTAATCATTTTCAAGATATTCTGAATATTATAGACCTGTAGAGCGACTCTTTCCCTTTCGTCGCGTGAGATAAAATGGTAGTGTTGTCGCTGGAAGTCCCATAGTAAAAACGATTCAGCGGGAAGCTTGCACGCTAGTTCAGCGCTTGGCTCGTTGAGGCGACGCGGCATTTGTTGCGCGCTTTAAGGTCGACCTTACTGCTCCGTCGCTTTTGAGCCTCTCACGCGCGGGTAGACGGCGCCCTTAATGACTTAACACAGAAAACAATAGCGTACTTGTGTCACTTTACTATTCAATTGAAAAGAATAATAGATACCCATGTATCAAAATATTTGTAGAAAAAGGTAATTTAATTAATTTCAGTATAAAATAACAATACACGAAATAATAACAATTTGCAATTACATGAAACTCTAGGGCCAAGAGTAGTTCTACTTAAACATTCATTTACTAATAAATATGTAACATTCAAAATTTTGGCAATATTGACACATATTACATATTAGTTTAATTTCGTGGTTTTGTTATATTTTATAAACATTTTACCATTGATGATTTTAATAACTATTTTACTTCAATGTCGTAATATTTTTTAATATTTGCTTAGTACTATAGAAAGACACCTACCCATCGTAAATCAACTAAACGCTGGATTTGGACGCTAACAAATAAACAAATTAATCCAGAATGGTTATGAACTGCACCAAAAAATTGGTAGAGGCGCAAAATTGAATAATTGTTGTAAAATTACCATAAACGAAAGTTTATTTCTTTAGATACGCCGAAAAACTTTCACGCTACCTAAGGCTTCAACTGAATGGCCTTCTGCCAATTCTACCCACCGCCATAGTAAAATATAACAGCCTCTTATTGTGTTCAACTTTCTTACCGGCAAAGTTGTTTTGTTAGTGGGTTGTTACATTATTAATTTGTTCTGTGAAGATAGGGGTATTTGTTCCTGTGCACACACCATTGCAATAGGTATAGTATAAAATACACGTTTTTACCCCAAATTTAAGGGATCACACATTCTTTACTGCTATGTTTATACGTAAAATTTTTATTTATAATTTATACTTAATTTTTTACAAGGGGTTTCCTAAGAACACTTGTCTATATAGTTCATATATACTCAGTATACGTAATTATATGTGTATATGTATAAGTGTAGCCTCTATTTATTAAATGAGTGTATTGTGTTGACAAACATGCCTAGATAATGATAAAAATGTTCTTGTATACATGAGTAAAGTACAGTATAAATGTCGTAGTTACAAACCCAAACAACACAGTCCTTCATAAAATAATTTCAAATGTTTACACACGCGTTACATATCAAGACTGTTCAGTACGTGGAATGTTGATAGACATCATTACTCAAAGCAGGAAATTGAAACTTATCTCGACCATATTCAATATTATTTCGACTTCCGGGTTGGAACTACATCATGTTTCTTGCGGACAACAACCACGATGTGGAAAGTCAGAAAGAAACAACGTTACTATACACTGAATACTTATAGCACTTCAGGACTCTGTCCGTATGAAATGCGCTGCCATGCTTCAATAGGAAACACCAAATATCTTTCCTGTAACTTTCCGTGTCTAGTTATGTTTCATTAACTTATTTCAAGTACAATAACCAGTAATTAGACACTGGACTCTGATACGAAACGATGCGGTTAAGATTCCTGGTCCGGCCAGTTCTGATAACGGCTTCCAATGGTTTTCTGGAAAGGTTTCTTAATACGTGCCATGGCTGATTCATTTCCCATTTCATGTCTGACAATGGTTACGTCTTAAATGCTCGCAGTGTTAACGAGACCTACCACCTTACTAATTACCTTCTTTTATTAGCCATGAATATGGCCAATTGAGGATCCAGTATTTTGTGAAGGGGAGGAGGGGGGCTATGCCTTAAAAAGTGTGCATACATATTTATTTAATGCCTTTATTTAAATGGCATTTAGCCTTAACTTACACTTAACCATTATCATTTAAATACAGTAATACAGAACACAATCTCCTGCAAAATAAAAAAGTAAACAAATAGTAATTAATAACAATGAATACAAAATATAATTTGTGTGTGGATTATGATAGCACATAAGACGCTACGAAAAAAAAATGATAATAGTATTATGTAATGCGATACGTCATACGAAATTGTGAAGAAGTCCGGGGGTCCTCCCTGGGGAAAATTTCGATTTTAGAGATGAAAATTGGTATTTTTTAAGGAGTTTACACACTAAAAATTTAAATTACATAAGTAAGAATTTTTTAAAATAAATTGTGTCTTAAAAAGTGAATAATGTTAATAAATAAATTTAATTAGAAAAAATTAAAAAAAGAAAATAAATCTGACCCTAAAAATTAGTACCCTATAAATCCGCCGCCACTGAGTATGGCCAAGAGAAGAATTTTCAACTGCCATATTTTAATTTTTAGCTACAATGTTGTCTTCAGATATGTCATAATTTTGTTATCATTGTCAGTATATAAACGTATGATCACCGTATACAGCATGTCTAGAAACAACAGTTTAAAAAGCACATCACGCGAATCCTGGTTTAAAATGGTGACGAAAATGTATGTGGCAAAATATGGTATGACGACATTTTACGTGCACAATGTGGTAACACTGCACGGAGAAAGTTCCCTCTAGCGCTCCACGTCCAGGTATTAATTTTGTATGTTATGTCAACTAAACATAGAATCATGTTTAGACTGCTCAGGGTTTTGAACTGCGCTCATAACATGCAGGTCAGTACGGTGATCGTTCGATATAAAGTGAGCACTAAAAATTTAACCTCTGGAAAATATCACCAGCCGTTACTGCTTATAAGTCAACATTAACTATAGTTACCTTACTGCTTGTATGGTTGGCAGCGAAATTACGCTACATAGTTCCGTGCATTTTCCAATTTAAATTCAACAGTACTGAAACAAAACCAACCTAAGTCGACATAATTGAATTTCATAAAATTAATAATTTTTTTATCGAACTTTATCGATTCATTCTAACTCCACATTTTATCTTAGACGCGCAAAGATCAAGTGACGCTTCCAGAGAGGTTAGACATTTCCCCACGTCAGCCGTTACGCGCGGAAAGATACGAAATGGCTGAAAATAGAACTTTAGCAGGACTTTTATGAGTGCTCACTTTATCCCGAATCGCCTATATCTGTGGAGCTCAAGAGGGGACTAACTACACTCCTATGTTGCTACGTTGTGCATATAAAATATCATCGTACAACATTTTGCCACAAACATTTTCACTTCCAGTTTTGCGCAGGATTCGCGTGGTGTGTTAATAATGTGGTTGTTTATGGACTACATTATTATTCGTATTTAAGCGAACGCTGGCGGAAGAAATGTTAGCTGGTTGGGTGTTTCGCGCATATAGGACAAGGAGGTAAGTGATGAATTTGCAAATGTAATTATTACGGCCCTAAAACCTAGTTTCGTAAATATACGTATCTGTGTTTATCTAGGCGATTTAGAAAATACACTAACGGGTGTAATTTGATGTGCAGGGACAGTGAAGCGATGAGGTTCAGCTTTCCACACTCGACTGTAACAGCATCGCTTTTATTTGCAGCGAATGCTTCCAAAGTTGTGTTCTACGAATCAGGGTGGTATTTTTCCAGTTACAGCTATGTAAAAAAATCCGTTTTTAGCCATTTTAAAGGGCCCCAAAACATGTTAATAATAAGTATTGTTACGTTTACCTGGCGCCTCCACCAATGTTACGTTTACGGAAACTTATTTATTGTTTGGTACACTAGAGCATTTACGTAAAACGTACAGTATTTTATATCTTGTTTAAATGAGGGATTCTTTTAATATAAGTGAGACTCGCAGTCTAAATATCAGGTACGGCTTTAATTTACAATATATACACTGTAATTGTACCCGTCTATTTTCTTACAGGCACCACGTAGATAATAACGCCGGTACACATACGTTATCAATGCTGTGGATAACATGTACCCGACGTATGTGTGTGAATTCCAAAATACATGTATAGGTAAAATTATACTATACTAGTACAAGTCTGCTGGCACCAGCAACAAATAAAACATGTTAATATATGAGAGTATTTGGCGCCTGAACACATCGTAAAAAAATGAAAATCAATGTCAAAATAATTTGCTATGGCTTTTAATACATAATTAGTCAAGGTTTGCTTGAAAAAAAAATAAGAGTTGAAACATAAGCAATAATTACTAGGATAAAAAAATAATAACCAAGTTAACGTGTAATAAAATTCATTTAAACTCACTGTTCATTATTAATATTTTCGGCAAAAGTTCAGCGGTGAGTATGGGTCGATTGGTGGGTGTAAGATATGTAGTCCAGCAGACTTAATGGAATATTCTAAGATGCAGTGGGATGATGGCAGCTTGCCTAGCGGTGATATATGATGACTCCATGATGATTAAAACAGGCTTTCTACATACCATTAAACGACTTCTTACTGCCTTCGTTATAGAACAAAAATATTTCCCTCGTGGAAATAAAGCTCCAGGACACTTATCTGTGGCGTATAGAAGTTACTTGCAGACTTCACGGAGAAATAAACTTCAAATCTTGAAGAGGTCCATGCACTACACGTCCATTCAAGCTACAGCTTTTCTTAGAACTTTTTGAAAAACAAACAAACAAAAAAAACTAAATACACACGTTGTTTCCTGTCTAAGAGAAAGTATTAGTGGAGTAAAACACTTGGCTGGTTGACAAATTTGGTGCATGAAGTGCATTAACAAAGCAATGTGATAAATTTAAGCCGTACATACTAAATTCCAGTTTAAATAAAATATATTACAGTAAAACCATATTAGGCCGGGGTGTCTGGCAAATAAAATAATTAAAATAAAATATGTGGCATGAAAGAGACAGTGAGATGTCACAACACCTATTACATTACTTTTACGATGTTCTTTACGGAGGGAGGAAAGAATAGTTAGAGACATTAATGATTACTTATGAGCCACTTAATTTAGTTACAACGATAACAGTCCCACCTTGTTAATGATGCCGAGGCTGATGTAAAGAAACGTCCACGGTGATCGGCACGTCGTAGATTTGGACGTCGTGGTGCATCTTAGTAGTGAAATGGTCCTGGCGACGATATGGGACAGACAGACCTCGTAGGTAGAGTGACACGCCCCTTTATCGCGCCCTGTGTGGCAACTCGTATCGCTGTTGGAGTGGGGAGTTCTGCCTTGCAGTTTGCAGCAACTTATGTTTAATATTATGGAATTCCTGGTCATGTGACCTGGTTACTGCTCGCTGTGTTAGAACCAGGGTTACATGGTTCATAACAGTATGTTGCATTTTTAAAATGTTAGAAGACTAGTTTTAACCGTGTGTTCCTGTCGTAGATAAATGTATTGTTACAAGTTTGAGCAAAAACTTTATATGTGCGCAAATCTCTGAGCTCTTTGGGATAGAGATCTTATAATTAGAAATAAAAGAGTTGAATTAAGTTATTGATTTACTAGCTCACAAAGCTTAATAAAATACGCAAAACAGCAATTAACTATAACTTTCACAATACCCTTAAATATGCACATAATTACTACTGTGCCACAGGAACGTTAATTAACTTTGACAACTGAAGTATAACAAAAACGTCTACCATAAATTAAACACTACAAATCACAATAAAAGTTCAGTCATATATCCAATCAATAGCATCTCGAATAGTGACAGTATACGACCTTAATAGTCCGCTGTGGTGATTAATCGCCGTGTGCTGCGCTGCATCCCGAGTGCACCGCTGTCTTCACTCTTGAGGTCTTCGGTTCGACTCCCGTCGCGCACCTCCTCTTCGTCCGTCAGCCCGCCGCTGCAGTCCTCTTGTTTCGCCCAACACTGCTCCGAAGGTAGCCGCCTGCCGCCTCACAGTAGACTTTGACGTCACCAAGATGTCTTCACCAGTCTCTCTCCACAGGCGTAGCACCTTCCTCTAACACGACCAATAGCGAACTCCCTAAATATGCCGATCCTGGGCTTATATACTCCGGCCAAACTCCAGGGGTTCTCCGAATTACATGGGTCTAAAATAAATATTACATCATGTTGCGGACGTGACTTGAGCCTCGCTGGCCGGCCTAGTAGGGCCAAGGCGCAGTTCAAACAGGTCTCTATGACGTAGTTTCGGCGTGACTTCCATCACGTAGCGCCCGGCTGGTTAGTCATGGGCTAGTCCACAAAGTGTTACGAAACAGCTGCCGGCCACCCAGCCCTCAGAAACACAGCTTGCAACAATATTGTGAATCATTTTAGCTGTTTCGCGCAGAAAAGAACAGGCACGACACGCTACAACATCGTTCATACGTCAGCTGCCCAGTCTCTTAAGGGAATAAAATACTTGGGAGGAAAATAGGTTAAAAATCAATACGTTAACAACGTAAAGTGTGTGGTAATTTCTGAGAGTGTTATATGTACTATTTCCAAAGTGGAGATACAATATAGAGCTTACCCTGATTTTTTTTAAATTTCATTGAACTTGAATTTCTAAGTAACGAGAATACATTTTAATTTCCTTCCTTAAAGTTTTAATGAAAAATACTCACGTCGGTTTAAAAAGGCTTCCAAGCTCTGACGTCACCTGGCGAAACTGCAGCCTGCTTGCTGCTATAGCTGCCCGTAGCATTTCGTCTCGACGCTGGTACATAACGAAGACTTTTCACATATTGTATAGTGCCTAAGCGTCCCCATATTATCTTTAAAAACGCACGGTAAGTATTTGTTTTTGTCCTGGGGATGAGAACAGTCCTAAAACAATGGCTAAGAGCTATTCAGTGAGACGGAGAACTATCTTCACAATCGAGTTTTTACTGATTTGAAGACAAGTTTGTACTAAATGTAGTTTTATAATTTGTACGTATGTAGGGTTGAGTAAAGAAAATTTAAACTGATATCAATGTGTAAGACTTGATACTATTTCGAAATAATTTTTTGCCTTATCATTGACTTTGCTCTTATTCTCCTGCAAAAAAAAAATATATATATATATATATATATATATATATATATATATATATATATATATATATATATATACACACGTACCGTACGTGTGCACAGAAAATCAGTAAAATTTTAAGTGAAAATCATTTACAAGTGAACAACTATCGATTTACATGGTTACTATGTTAATCAAAGTGTAATTTTGTGACGGTTCATTCCTGTTGTTAACCATTCACATAACCATATATTTATTTGTAAACTAGCCAGCCGGCTGCAGCTTTGCCCGCGTGAAATCATTCAATGAAAACAGTTACTCTGGATAAAATATGTGATGAAGGCATTTAACAGCTAGCGTACTCAATATCAGTATACTATAAATTGTCTTAGCTCAGTGTAAAGAGGGCGCGCAATATGCTCGTATGATGTCATAGTAATTCCCATCGCAAATTCTTGCACGGGATACGAACCCGTAACCCTACCCCTCCCACACCACAAACTTTATACAATACCTGAGCGAATGCTTAAAGGCAGGCCGTGATAATTCTTTCGTATGTACAGGCTACAGTCCAAAGATGTTTTGTTTATTGTAGGTTGGCAAAAAGAAACAACTGTTGAATTATTTCTCCGTGATCATTTTTTTTTCTGGAGACTGAAATATTTTACTGCTTTACACATCCTTAATTTTCGAATTTCATAAAATCCTGAATTTGATTTGTAGATATTTACATAAGCTTCATTCTTACCAAAATTCATCTCGAAAATAAAAAAAAAAAAACGAAAAAGGAAAAATTTAAACAGTTAAGAAACAAACAAGGTGCGTTAAAATAGTAATAGTGTTGAGCAAAAGACCGCGAAGAGAACACAAATGAACACAGTGACTTAAATGGACATAGATAAGACAACACAACGAATATAACATAGATGATGGCAGTAGGCTCTCTTCGACAACAGATGCGACGTTTCGAGAACTGGTATATGTTCCCGTCTTCAGGCACACGAACAATCTGAGTTATTTGTACGTTTCTCACTTCTTTGGTTTCTTGTGTAATTTATGTTGTGCTAATTTTCTCGTCGTTAGTTATTTTATGTTACAATGGCTTTTTCTGCGATTCAACAAAATTAGTCAGCAATGGCGTATAACCAATAAATCCATTCAGTTTTTTAAGCACCCTCGTTGAAAGAATTGACTCAAAGATCGCATCGAAGTGTAGCACCAGGACAAATCCATGCATTAAAAAAGAAGGCGACACGACACTTTCTCATGCTACAGAAGTTTGTAGTGACCTTCTTAAAGAAATTTGACATTATAGGCTGTTCTCTATAAATTGAGCACTCAGCAAAACTTGTAATTAATTAAAAATAGGTTTTATTGGGCAAATACTGTAGATGTAAACTTTTCAGTGTTGAAATTTTTACCCTGGGGTTTATAGTTAAGTGAAAGTTTTCATATAAAAAATAGTAAAGATGGCTGCAAAAAGGCTGAAAGAAAACTTTGTGCAGTGCTCACTTTATTGAGAACGGCCTATATATGACATTGTTCAGCGCCGGATTTACGTATCTACGCGCCCTAGGCCCGTCAGTCTAAGCACCCCAGGGCCTTTCCTTAACAACTGGCGTCCATTTTCCGTTTCCAGCTCCACATTATTTAAAAATCTCCACTCTGTCCCCTCGCTATGCAAAATAATAGTAATAACACAAAAATAATTCAGCTTAACTGTAACACAGTTATTTGAAAAAAAATTAGCTGGATTGGTTATAGAACAGATAAAACTAACAGAGAAAGCATAAATCAACAATGCAAAAAGTAAAGCCAATGATAAAAATTTTACTCGTTGCCACATTGACACTTTTAATAATAGTGATGGGAAATTCTTCACATGTTCTTCTCTATAAAAGTGCGCCCTTGTGAATGTTGCGCCCTAGACCCGGGTCTAGTGGGTCTAGCAGTGTACAGTATGATAGAAGCAAAAAAGGGAGTCGATATGATAACATCCACTTATCCACCCTTTTATTTTCATCTCTGCCGGAGTAGCCACGAATGAGAGAAAGGCGAGATGAAGTTGGAGTTTGCTGCTCTAAACCCCCTCGTTATGATTTTATAATGCTTACTCATGTAGTTAGCAACTAAGGTGACTATCTGACCAGTCCGCAGAACTTCGGTCGATTGAAGTTTGTTCGAAAACTGTTTTACGAGCGTGAGAGATTTCTGCTTCGGAATACATTTCAAACGACAGTTTACGCGAGCATTCAGGTCCACCAGAAATCTTAAAAAAGAAGGCATCGCTTTCTTATACTACAGAACTTTGAAATTACCCTAGAATTCATTATGATAAAAGCAAAAAATAAACGTGCTAAAATAACATCCACTTATTCCAACCGTTACCACAGAAACGCATATAAGACAAAAATCAGGTTAGTGATTACCTGGGAGGTAGGCAGCCTGCATCATAGTTGTGTATTACGGGTCAACTGACAATCTGTCAACGCTCTTGTTCTAATGAAGACTTGTTTTGTACTTGTTCTTGGGTGACAAGACATTTACCGCGGGCAAGAGCCGAGCTGCGTTGGTTCTTGGTATAGCACCAAGCGACGAAGAGGTTTGCCAGCCTGGCAACTCACAAAGCAAATAGTTCTTCATAATGTGTACATCGGAGAGGAGCAATAAGGAGGTATTGGACAAATATCTCACGTATGATGAAATGTGCATTGCACAAGATCTGTGTCCTTGATAGGCGGAAAAGTTTCCAGCTGGAAGCACGTGCAGATATGCCAGCCTGTGTTCTCGTGCAACAGGAACTATGCGTGCGAGGTATCACGAAGTTGGGGTCGCGGTGTCCGAGTGGTCAGATCGCTCGGCTCCCACCAAGGCAATCCGAACTCGATCCCCGGTGGGTTCAGCCCGCATTTTTCGCATGTGAGAAACATGGCGGACATTGCCGTTGGCCGGCGGGTTTTCTCGGGGATCTTCCGATTTCTCCGCCTTTCACATTCCGTCAGGATATGCAGATGCCTAAGGGCGTCCAGTCAAAAATCTGCACACGGGGCACTACACCCTGCCCTCGGGTACCCTCCCCATACATTATTTATTTATTATTTGTCACGATGTTGGCCGACAACGTTTAGACGTTCAGCTCTAGGTACTGAGCTACAGCTTTTATAATAAGTAATTACATTAGGCTGAGTATGGTGTATTTTCTGTTTTAAAAGTACAAAAGTGACCCAAATAAAATATCAAGCGTCCAAATAGTCACGAGTGCGGCTACTTTAACAACTTTGTATTACTCTGCTCGAGAGTAAGCTGAACTGCAGTTAACAAATGTAATGCACAAATTGGCGCGAAAAAGTTAAAAAATTAAGATTTACTAAACGAATAATACACGGAAGATAAATAAAAAACAAAGAGCAGAGTGGTTTGTTATGAAACAAATTAACCTTCAATACCTACGACAAATGTTACAAAATATTTGTAAAACATTTCAAACAACTAGCCGCTTGGACATTCTAACACTTGATGACTGAAGTACCAATCTAGTCCAGTGCTGACATTTACTCTCTTTTATAGGTAGTCCTAGATAAAGTGTGAATTTTTAAAACCCTAGTAACTTTTTTCTTTACTGATAATTTATATTTTTTTGTCACTTTTCAGTATGAACATAACAGCCTTAGTGTTAACGAAAGTGTACACCGTATATCGTACTCAAAAATGAAAGTATGTGGTAAGCAGTTCCAAAATTATATTTTGCCAGCCCTTGGTTTGTACGGCACTGATATATTCCCCGACGTAGCGTTCTTCATGAGTCAACTTGTCTTCAGCTTCCACAACAAGCATATATTTTGCAACAGTAATATGTCGGATTCGCTTTCGGAAGGATCCGGGTTCGATTCCTGACTCCAACCATCTTGATTTTGAATTTAAATAGTTCCCCGATATCGCCCCACACGAATGGTGGGGAGGATCTTTAATATAGGCTGCGGCCGATTCCTCTCCCAGCGACTGTCCTTCTTTGTGTAAAGTTGTATACAATAGTTTCTAGAGACCTCACCATCGACGAGACATGAAATTCTATTAAAACAAACTATCATAATATGTATATATCCACATTCAAAACAAGAACCTTGCTCAACGCTATATTTCAACTTCAGTAAATTTGGACAGGTATGATAGCAAGTCATGTCTGCATGCTATTACGCCAAACTAAATGCAAAGCCATATTTATAGTAAATATACGGTGGTGCATATCTGATGTTTGTTTAATAAATAAAACTGTAAATTCATATTGTATCAAACATGGGCAACTTGTAAAGAGTAAAGCCCTCCGAGCGGTCAAAACTAGATGAAATTATAAGAACCATAGTGTGCAAGCGTTCGTGTTGTCTGAACGTTTGTGAGGAGATCATCGATTGTATGTAGAGTCAGTAGTTTTTGGTGAAACTAATTATGCAACATTTTGTTTCAGTGCCTCACGTACACATCTGCAGCACTGCTGCACGGTCAGTGATTGGTAGAGACAGGAAAATTTCTCTAATTCAATGACCTGCAGGCTAGAATCCATTGTCCTATGCATACTCAGACCACGTTTATTCGTTCGTTGTCTGCTGTTCCACTGAATAGCAGATAATGGACCATTGGTCGGGGCTTGAGTACGTATAAGGTATTTGATTCTAACATGCAGGTCATTGAATTCGTGAAATTTCCCTATTCCTAATGATTGACTGTTTTTAAACTCTTAACAACTTTGGGATCTACCCGCTAATCACAGACGTATTGTGTTTGGGTAAACTCATTCTCATTGACACATTCAAACGAGTAACGCCTGTGAACAAATACAAGCTGCCAATAACTGTGAAGCAAAGCTGCAACTGTAAACGTGATGCAGTGAAACAAAATGTTGCACGTTCATCTTACCAGAAGATTACCGGCTTTTGTTCGTACTTGAAGCTGTTACCCTATTTGATTGAGCCAGTAAGAATTCTGATGTTATAATATTTGATGCATGTAGTTGGTCTGCAAACAGCTACGTTGCGTCAGGCGTATATCACCCAATCAAACATATCGCAAGATACTACAGAGTTTTCGAAGATATGTTGGCACAAAACATTTTCGCGTTATACCATCATCTCTAGTTAAATGTAAAGACCTGACAGTTTCGAGTTGTTGTCAGACAGAACACTGAACTCCGGGTAACTGTGTGCTCATTTGACTTCTGCTGTTAGCTGACAGCAAGTATGGCGCGTCAGAGGAACTTCCTTAACCAATGATATTAGTAGGGCCACGATTTTGTCGCGAAAAGATTTTTGCCTCACTTCGTTTCAGTGACTCTCGTGCACATCGGCAGCTTTGATTCATGGTTATTGGCAGCGTGTCTTTGTTCAGACATGTTTCTCATTTGACTGCACCAATCAGAATAAGATTATTGTGACTCCTTACGTCTGTAATTTGCCAAGGCAAGTGAGAGTAAAATTATCCAATCACAGACGATATAGCAGAGCTGCAGGTGTGCACATGACGCATTGAAACCAAATGTTGCAAAAATCTTTTCACCATAAAATCGTGGCTCTAGATATTAGTATAACTGCTAATTACCCACTATACTGCAATGCGACCATAAATAGATACGAAGGCCCTTAGGCTACAACGTCACGGGGTGTGTTCAGGTTAGTGTAGGCCAATGAATTCCAGCCTGTCGCCAAATATCGATAAAATTGCACGTCTCCAATTATTAGGGGCCCTTTTTTTTTCTTGAAGAGAATTTTGCCCCAGTTTGTTTCAGTGCCTTATGTGCACATCTGCAATTCTGCTTCATGGTAACTAGCAGCGTGTTTGTGTGAAGAGCCGTACCTCATTTGACTGCGTCAATTACAATAACTTTCCTGCAACAACACACGTTTGTGATTTGCCGGTAAAATCTCAAGGCTCGTGACAGTTAAAATATCCAATCGCTGACCACGAAACAGAACTGCAGATGTGCACGTAGGGCACGGAAACAAAGTGAGGCAAAATTATTTTCGCGAAAAACCAGGGTGCCTACCAATTATATGTCATCTGTAGAGGAGATGATGATTTATCGCGGGAAAACTTGACTGTTTCCTGGCTATCAACATACCTTCATCTTACCAGAAATTACTGGTTTTAGCTTGTACTTGGAACTGTTACCCTATTCGACTGAGTCAACAAGGATCCTGATATTCAGAGCCCGGTAGTTTTCGCGAAAAGATTGTTGCAGCACTTTGTTTCAGTGCCTTACGTGCGCACCTGCATCTCTGCTTTGTGGTCAGTGATTGGATACTGCAACACCCAGCGTGTGGAGGTTAAACCCGCAAATCACAGACGTGGTATGTGGCAGTTATCCATGTACTGATTGGCACAGCCAAATGAATAACGACTCTGTACAAAAACACCCAATCAATAACCATGACGTTGAGCTGCAGGTGCGCACGTGAGGCACTGAGACAAAGTGGGGCAAAAATCTTTTCGCGAAAACTACCGGGCCCTACTGATATCGTAATATTTGATGCCTGTTACTGGACTGCAGACAGCTACGTTGCGTCACAAGTATATAGGTTATTCAGTATAAACTAAGCACTGCTTACAATTTTCTGTGAGCCTTTATGCTGCCATCTTTACAATTATAAATACGAAAACTTCAGTGTAACTAAAAACTAGTGTAACCATTCCACAATTCTCAAAACGTTTCTTCTATAACTCCAATAAATATATTTTTTTGGTTAACTTAAGTGTGGGGGAGTGTTCACTTTAAAGTGAATGGTCTACATCACCGAATCCTTTATGTTGCAATAAACTACAGCGTTTTCAAGGGTATGTTGGCAAAACCATTTTCGCGATCATCATCTCACGCATTGCTCACTGTAGTTTCCTGTCGACACTTTTTAGGCAACAAAACCAGTCATCGCATGAATATTGTCTATGCCCGAGGTGGCACAGCGGTAACACGTTGGACTTGCATTCGAGAGGATCCGTGTTCGATCCCCGACTCCGGCCATCCTGATTTCAATTTATACATGGTTTTCCGAAATCGCTCCAAGCGAATGTTGGGATGGTTCCTTAACAAAGGCCATGGCCGAATCCTCTCCAAGCTCCTATCATTGTGTTGTGTGTCACCGTCGACAATGATTTAGCTGTCGACGAGACGTAAAGCCCACTTACCCAAACGTCACAGAGTAAGAGAAAGGGTAAGCAATACAGGTGGCACTGGTACGACCATCAAGAACAATACCACCTTTATACATTGATTAGCTACTAAATTGTCTAGTTTTTTTCCTCTAGCGTTGACCCAGTTGTTTTAATTATGGTAAATATAGCTAAAAGTCAAACGAATGTTTCTACGTGTATGTTTTACAAATTAGGTAGATATTGTTTCTGGTAGAGCAGTTAAAAGGAGCTGTTTTTAGCCAGTTTGAGAGGCTCCAAGAACTTGCTTCTAGTAAGTGCGTCGTATCAAGCTACTGAAACAGTGTGCATGTCTATGCGTCGTACAGCTTTAATTTGAGACTTCAAATGGTCATCCTATAATTTTGTGAGCCCAAACTTATAATTCTGTTGGACAAGGTTCTGCATCAAGTACCATGCACGTCACTAACGCTGTTTCTTTGTATCCGAGGATAAGGAAGTCTGAAAAAAATGAACTATACTTCTGACGTCAGTTGGTTTCAAAACGTTTTCAGCCTGCAGTAATCGCAGCTACGAAATTACGTTCTCCTTGTCATCTGGGACGGGTTCTCATTTCGTTCGTAAATGTATTGTGGATATGCAGTGGATACGCACAATATTTCCGTCAAATACCCATTCTTTCAAAATTCTTCGGAACTAGTTCGGCAGTTGGGTAGACAACGGCATTAAATGTATCAATACATGATTTGTATTAAATTAAATTTTTATTATACTAGTTGTGTTTATAATGGTATTTTCTTCCTTTTTTACACACAGGAATCAGTTTTAGTGATGCCCTCGCATTTTTTGGAACACTGTTGTAGACATAACACTGATCGTAAATGCAGACGAACGAAAATCAGCTGCATCTTGCGCAGGTTTGAGGGATGTTATTCCGGTTACAGTAATGCTGGTGTAGGCTTCGTGCGGTTATGTTTGAAGTTGACACATTTAAAGCCCTCCACACATAAACGTTGTTAAATAACGTGTTTTCTTACTTTTTAATATATTGAATATGTTTTGTTGTGACATTGTATAAATATTAAAAAATAAATTGTACCTTCGTGGTAAAATTTTCGTTAGTAAAAATTAAAATAATTTCTGTTTTCAGCTAGAGCACAGTAAGAATAAAAATTACTTACGCAAAGTAAGTATGGTATATACTTATGTTACAATTATGGGACGTGTTAAAAATTCCAAACGAAATATATTCGGGAAACAATTCCAAGGAATCAACCCATCCCGAATGTTGGGTTTTAAAACTAGTTTTATTTCATAAAGACGAAACAATTAACTCTATTTAGCTTGCTACTTGTAATAATAATTACAACGTTGGTTACGTTGTATCAGAAAAAAATATAGTCGTTATTTCGAAGCATTTAAACCTTAGATGTAAATTACAGACCTAGGTCAATTGGAATTTATAGAATGTTTATATGTACAGAATCACCTTCAAAGTAAGTAATGGAACAAATTGTACAATACTCACTAAAATACATTTTAACGCAGCCGCTGATGTCAAACTTCGAGAAAGATTAAATGTGTCAATTTTGTTTGACACAAGTTAGTTTATATTAATTATAAGTGGTGGAAATATAACTAACTGATAAAAAGTAAAATAAATAGGGTATTGCACGTGTCCGCATTATAGCATAGAGAAAAATTCGTAATTTTATATTAGTGCCAGACACTGCCCAACTCTTATACGTTGCATTAAAAGCCATTTTCCAAAATAAAATATCTTTCGGTTCCATAATTTTTGTATATGCGCATGCCAAATTATTTACTTGGCTATTTTCGTTACTTAACGAAAGTAAAAACTATTGAAACTGTACGAATGTAATATATTTCAGTGAAATTAATTCACTAGGCTACAGAATGACACCTTTGTTATTTCACATAAAGATTACCTTATGCAAATAAAAAGCGCTCAAAATTTTGCAAAAATTTAGGTATATTCAAGAATTGTTTTACAGTTTTTACGTGAAATTACAAAGGTGTCATTCTGTAGCTTTGCACATTTACTTTCACTCTAATAGATTTTAGTCACATCATTAGAATAGTTTTTAGTTTCTTTAATTAGCGACAATACACAAATGGCTACTTTTACATGCCGTTATATGAAAACTATGGAACCGAAAAATGTTTTATTTTTTTAAATTTATTATTTATGTAATGTGTTAAAGTTAGACAGTTTTAGGTACTGTTATAAAACTATGATTGGTTTTTTGTGCAGAGCAGTATTAAATAAACTATAACTTGTATTCCCGAATGCATCTACAGGTGTTTTAAACTTTCTGGGGGATAAGCATTTGCATGACTTTATTTCAGTAATTTATTTTTTTCCACGTAACTAAGCTGATTTGGACACGTTGACTGTAAGAGCTAAACTTTTGTATTAGTATCTTCTTCTTTATTTCTTGTATTCATTATTAAGTCCATGTTATTTAACTCCGTACTCTCAGCAGTTGAAAAATTTTTTTCTGGCGGCTTACAAACTCTGTGTGTGTATATG
>PNEQ01070645.1:25480-56700 GCA_003012365.1 Medauroidea extradentata
TGATATTAAGGGATGAAAATTTGTAGGTATGCCAAACAATTCAGTGGCTGTGGCATGCCATTACCCCTGTTGATCTACCGCATACCCTACATAGTCAAATGGGGGTTACCACCCCTTGGAATGGTGAAAAAAGTGTCTTCGGACGGCGTTACAAAAATGATGACCACGGATTATGAATAACCTTTCAAGGACGTACAAATATATATGTGTGTGTGTGTGTGTGATCCGGGATAGAATTATCACTTTTGATACCTATTTATTTTTTTCATCCAGATTATTATAGTTTACCACTTTATACTGCAAACAAAACCACCCTAAAATCAATTAAAGTTTGAATAGATTGCACAGTGTTATAATTTTACTTGTGAGTAATAATATATATTATAATATTTAATAATCGTAGACCTCGAGGGAAAATAATTATAAACCCACATTTTAGACAGCCGATGTAAAAAAGTTTCATCCGGAAATTGTAATTAAATACTTACTTACAAAATACGTAGGTAGATGTAACGCTTCTGTCCAGCTTTGACGTACTTTATTACACGTTAGTTGATAACTACAGGAATCAAGGTTTTCATTATTTACTCACGAGGTCTTCAATTGTTTTAGACACGATGGTCTTCAAGCGTCCTCACTTCATCACGAACCAGCTAGTTAGTGTTATGACAAATACAGAAATGTTAAGAGTTCGGCTTAGACAGCATTCCGTTTATCCTAAAACAGCTATAATATTGCGTTTCCGCCACGTAATTTTAACAGTTTCCTGGAAGAAACTGATTGGCCATACGGACCTTCACAGCATGGCAATTTCCCAACAGCGAACCAGTATTATGAGAATAAGTATCAACCGGTGCTGTTGATTAAAACTCTTCGTTGGACATCTTCACGCACGGGAGGTCGCGTTAATTTCCGGGGACTCCCGCAAAAGGCTGCGAATCGCAACGTAGACCTTGGTCTTATAGTATATAAGCAACATTTTTCTTGGGAATATTTTCTCTGCACTCGGTACTACCAACATGAACACCAAGTTTTTGGCATTCGTCGTGGTTCTGGTAGCGAGAACAGAGGAACAGGAAATCCCTCAGGTGAGAATACATTTCTTATAAATGGGTTATACATTAATCAGGCAGTTTTGAAAACAGCCCCAATAGGTTTTCCCAGATCTATGATGCGTTTTAAAATAGTACTGGGATCCTTGCTGAATTATAGCGGTAATTACAGATAACTGATAGTTTAACATGAAATATAATTATAATGAAGAACGCATTTACTAAAAATACTACTTTTCAGATAGAAAATAAGTTGTACATTGTAAATAACAAAAAGTGTAATTTTTAAAGTGAAGCCTACAAGTAAAATAGTAAAAAAAAGTGTATTGTCTACATTTATTTAGATGTAGCCTATTGTTTGTACGCTACATAGAAATAGATTTGTTAGTTACCGTTAATGTTAAATTTACAATAATATCCATTACGACTAGCTACGTTTCCTTAGGGATATCAGGATTTATGCGAGAATTTTATAGACAGTATAGATGTCCACCAGTAGTTCTTATAGAATATTAGTTAGAGATTTTGGTCAATGATTAACATCTACTTCTTTAGCGCTGGTGAAGGGTGACATGATATGAGTATAGAGCAGAGATGGAATGAAAAGTCTGAGAAAACGTGAGATACCCGAGAAAACCCGCCGACCAACGGGGTGATTGAGTGAGAGATTTTTATCAGCGCTTAACATCGAGTTCTTGTAGGTGACACGTGGCGAGTATGAAGCAGAGACGGAATCAAAAGGGTGATAAACGGGAGATTGACGGGAAAGCTCGACAAACAACGGCATCGGCCGGCATGAGTCCCACATGCGATATTCCGGGGACCGACCCGCTGGGAATCGAACCCGGATCGCCTTCGTAGGAGACGAATGGTCTGACCATTCGGCCACCACGGTCCCCGTGTAGAATGCTAGGTGAAGTTTTAGAAAGATTCTTGCAACAGCGGTTAACATTGTGGACACATGCCATCACAATGCCATGTCGTCTCAGGAAGCCAAAGATTGACACAAGGAAAAAAACCTCAATTAAGGTTAAACAAACCGAACTGGCTGAAGTAAACACATGCATGAATAAGAAAAGTTTAAAAGTTCCAAGAGGAATTGTGTCAAACACACGGAAAATAAAAATAAACGAAAAGTTAAATGTTCAAAGCAAGCAAAACGGACAACAGGCTTTCAATCTGTCTGAAGAAAATATCAGATGGCAGTACCCGAAACGTCGCGACTAGTTCGTCACAGAATAACTCCAGTTTTCTTCTGTGTTTCTTCGTTTTTTTCGTTCAGTTTTGTGTTCGTGACGTTTATATTGGGACATAGTGTTATGTGTGTAATATTGTTTTCGTCTTAGAAATAGTCTGTGCTGTTTTAATTTCTGCGTTTTAAGTTTTCACGGTTTTCTTTCTTTCTTACTACGTTATTGTTCTGAAACTTAAACGGTTTTTGTTTATTTGTATCGACTGTATGTTTGATACAGTTCCTATTGGAATTTTTTAGGTGTTATTATTTAGATACGATTTGACTACAGCCAGTTCAGTTTTTTTTGTTTTTATTGTTGTTTTTCTTGGTTTGCTCTTGACTTTTGTAGACGACGTGGCACTGCAATGGCGTATGTGCACAATATTTCTGTGAATCATCAGGTAACGTATTAGGCCGTAGTCAACACTACTTTTCATATAAAATAATAATAAACAGGCTCCTTAACAAAGATATTATGACTTATTCCATATCGAAAATTTGAGGTTTGCCGGAAGACAAGCACGTAGAATTATGTTCCCTTTTTTTTTTTTTTTTTCGAAAAATTGTTGAAATGTAATCAACGATTACATTCAAATATGTGTATATTCAGACTATTTTCGTTACGTTCCTAACTTAATTTTTATTGCTGAAATTCTATACATTGAAAAAATATTTGAACTTCAATGTCTCAGAACAACAGTTTTGTGTTTGTGCCCTTCTTCCAGGAAAATCCTCAATTGCAAATTAAAACACATTTTATTTCACTATCCGATGGTCATACTTGCCTATATTTTTTCTATATCCTGCAGAGAAATATTGAGCAAAGTTTTAGGTTTTTACGTAAGCATCATGTGAAACAAACATTACCTTGACATACTGTTCCGGTGCCTTTGCATTGTAAGACCTAAATTCATGTCATTCTGCAGAGTAAGCAGACACCTGCACCAATAAGAAGTCTTCATCTGGGGTGGGATACCCTAGCTCTCGGATACCCTCCTCATAAGAAACTGTATTTGTTATTTCAGAAGTTTAGACAAATATGGAATTTTAACATTATGATTAATTTTACATTTTTCACTCTTGTAAGTGTCAAATTTCGGAAAATCCTGAATTCACCTTGTTTTTGTCAATTTTACAGGTATCAGTTGAAGTGAAAATCACCAGCACAGTCCGTTCTGTTCAAAGCTATTTCAAAGTTTAATTAAAATCTCATTTCACCTCTTTATACCCAATGAAGGGTGAGCTTTAGAAAAATTCTAAAAATTGACTTTCAGAAATTTTAGTAAATGTTATACTCTATATCTTGACGAGTTCCGTAGCTATCGATAATTTATCGAAACCACTCCTAATATATTTTCACCCTTTTAGGGATTTGATTTCGAAAAATAGAAATCACTTTTTTTGCCCGTATCTCCTTCAGGTACTTTGGATTCGACCTCACTTGTTTTCATTCCCTTAGGCGTCGAATTTTGAAAAATCATTAAGTCCTGTTTAGGTATTTATTAAAGCGTATTTCTTAAGCAATAGACATGGATAAAATCTTTAATAGCCTGGGCCCAGTACGTAAGCCAGCACCTATAAATGTATTCAAGTTTGTGAATTCCCACCAAGGCCTATATCACTATGTCTACAATGTAACGTTCGCATTTGTTTAAATGAAAGGTATTCTAACAGAACAGCTAATAAATGTAATAATTCTTACTTATATTCCCCGAGTAGAGCAATGTATCACATGGAGCAGCAAGACATAAAATGGTGCGTGGAGACAGATTTTATCCCCCCCCCCCCAAAAAAAAAAAGTAAATGTTGCAAATATTGACAGGTAGAAAGACTGAACGTACAAAGCAGTTGGAAGGCAAATACAGAACGGATGTAAACACAATTTTTACAGGATAGGTTAATGTTGCAGGTGTTCACAGGCAGAGCGATGTAACGTGCGAAGCAGGTGTAAAGTAAATGCGGGACGGATATCGACCCAATTTTTCCAAGATAGGTGAATGTTGCAGGTGTTCACAGGAAGAGCGATGGAACGCGCGAAGCAGATAGATGCCAAGTGTCGGGCAGACACGCACTCGAGCTCTAAGGTCTTCATGGAGTTTGTGACGGGTGACGAGACAGATGAGGAGCATGACTTCAAGGTAAGTGTATAATAGATGGCATCACGTTCTTCCAAGTCTGCGAGTGTCGTAGACGTGTGACGAAACAACTAGGCGAGTCAGTGAATGTAATGAGAAAGCTTTCGAAACCATATCAAATGTAAGAGGAAATCGAAATAAGAAATATGGTGTAATACTAACTAAAATAAAATATATTAGTCTACATGTTAATTATTTTTCGGCATTTAAGTTGTCAACTTACGTTCAGTAATACTTCATATGTAAACATTATGCTTCATTATTAAATAATAAATGGGCATATATTTTTATTTATGAACAATAAATACATGTTTATCTTCAAAAGTAGTAAAATTGTTAAGGCGGTATTTAGTACCTATACGCCCTTCCGATTGAAATTAGCTATTGCACCCTCGTTATGATTTGGCAATTACAGCAGGGTGGACATGTAGTATTTTTATGAACTAAAATAATTTTTCCCCTGGCTTGTAGTATAAAGGGATATGCAGTGTTTTGAATAGACCTAACTACAGATTCGTGTGCAATTTACCACCCTTATATGTAAATTTTGTTTAATTCATTGCCAAATTTTTATGTTATGTATGAAAATTTGTTTCATATCTATTGATACCTCTTTTCCTTTTGAAACGTAATAAAAAGAAACAGAGCGATTTTGAATTTGAGAAAATTTTTGAAAGACGTTTATGAGTTTTGTAAATCTTCACTAATCCTTTATTTGTATTTACAACCGGGTCGCTTTACCTGAGTCACAATCCTGTAATTACATTCATCTTAAAAAATTGTACGATATGTTATGGTTACTTGGGGGACGAGAAAAAGGAGGCGTGTTTTCAGCTAGAGCATCATAAGAAGAAAAATTAGTTACGGAAAGTAAGTATGGTTTATACTTCATAAAATCCCGGTACACTTTTAAAAATTTTGATCTCTAATTCGACAATTTCGTTTTAGGTATATATTTACGTCCAGTGATAAAAAAAACAACTCGTTAACGGTAGTAGAAATGTGATATGTCTGGCAACACTGGAGAGTGGCTTAAAACCAGGATAAGAGAGAAAATTATGAACCGCGAGAAAGCTCCATGCACATATACTTACAACCAAAAATTAGCATAGGATATTTTTTCCGACTCGTTTAATGGTTTGGTTTTCTCTGCTCTTAATTAGTGGAATACCCTTAAACTGTTGTTTATAAGTTCTTTGTACAAATATTTATTTAATTTCATTTAGATGCTTTAGTTAAAGACTGAAATTAAAAATAGAATTGTGGAAGTTTTGGACAGTAAGTATCTGAAAAACTTGAGCTCAAGTAATGAAGTATGTGAAAACATTATCCAAAATTTTTATTATTAGCATATTTTGCTTCAGTATTTGCACAAACATAGATTTATTTCCGTGCCATCAATTAGTGCAGTAAAATTAAAATCGTATTTTGCTAGCATAACTTTGTTTAAATTTAATTATGTTTTAAGGTTCTTACTGTCTGTTAACTTGTTTGTTTCAGTGTTACATCAAGTGTGTCATGACAGAGCTGAAAGCAGTAAGTACAAAAATTATATTTCCTGCTTTTGTATTTTATGCAGAATTTTCAGAAATCTTTGTTCTTCTTTCTCATAAGAATATCGTTACTATCTTGGTCAATACCTGCCTATGTTTATTTTAATAATTATGTATTACCATTCGCACCAAAGATAAAAAAATTATATTGCTTAAGATATCCTCGAAACTCCCAAAATAATTACACAAAATATGGAAATAATAACAGACACCTTGTAAACTGCAAGTCCACAAATAGTAAAAATTTCGTATATTTTGGGTTTATATTCTATAAAAATTGATCTTCAAAACGGGTTATATATCAGAATCGTCGAAAATATGTATTATCATTTACGTGGAGGTTTTAGGCGATAGTGAGGTGTTTTAATTAGGTGAATGTATAATATCGTTGGAATGAAAGGCCAAAGAAAAAATAATATCGCTGCAAAAAACAACGAACAATGCATCGTTCGGCACGATTCCCACGTGAAAATTCTCGTTGACCCCACAAGGGAGATCGGATCCGGATTGCATTGGTAGGCCAGTGTCATTGTTACTGCACCGTCCGCAGTCCTCTAAACATGTGCGAAAATGAATGCAGTGTCTTATAAGTGCATTGCTCTATAATCAAGATCTTCGTGTTTCCATATGAACTGTGCGATTACATTTTATAGAGGATATTTCACAGGGTAAAGAAATATAAGTCAACCGTTTCTTGCCGCTACAGGCAGGGTCGCCAATCAATAATAGGAAACCGAGGTAAAGTCTATAAAAGCTTTAATAATAAGGGCCCAACTTTTTTTTACAACCCGAACTCGTGCTATTAAAGCGCATATAAACTGCATTGTACTGTGCGAGGAAATGGGTTTTTAAACGAAACTTTTCTACACGTGCCCACTGTGTCAATGTATGAAATGTAATCACACTTCACACAAGAACTAAATGTCATTGTTAAAACACTAAGCTCATTTAAAATACTGTTTCTAAGCCTCCAGTCACAGCTAAAAATGGTCTTTTCAGACATCCGCACCTAAAAATGTACTAATTGGATACATGCGAATTTCAGATAAAATCGTGCAGTGAACTTTGCTGCAAACTTTCCACCAATAATAATTATATGGCCACTGCTTGAAGTCCCGGTATAAAAAGGATCGGCTGGATTATTGCACGCTAGTTCAGCGCTTTGCTCATTGTGCCGATGCAGCATTTTCTGCACACTTCAAGGTCGCCCTTATAGCTCCGTCACTCCTAAACCTTTAACGCATAGGTATGCGTTTCCCTTAAGGCGGCTTCCTGCACAGGCCGCCGAACGGTGCGCACAGCTTAGGCCTTTATTTAAATTACAAACTTGCATATGTGTCACTTGCTTAGGAATAGATTTCAAAGAACATTACACTCGGTCATACACAATTAATTTCCTCTAGTATTCTTTAACGGTATTTTTCTCCCTGCTGGAAGTTATTATTTGCGTGATTCTTTTTAGGTATGAAAATATTGGTGCAGAATCTTTGAGAAGGGAAAAGTGTGTGCGGTCGTTAAATAATAAGTTTACCACAGAATGTCTCACAGAGGCAATATATCACCTTGAAGGTGTCCCGTCATTTAAGTGCACGAAAAATATTTTGTGACAGCTACAAAATAATTTGCGGGTATTTACCCAGAAAAATTTAATTTGTGGTCCCCACAAATGTATTTCGTACACACCACTACATAAAATATTGTGGCCGCAACAAAATTATTGTGTGAATACTGCAAAATAATTTTGCAGGAAAGACTTCCTACAAATGTTTCTTCCAGTATGTCTCGAGTCTTGGTGAGGCGTGATATTCGTGCCGTGTAGCCCGTCAGGGCTTCAAACACAGTCAATACACCCACACGAATGGACATTTAAGAGCGACATATGCAATTCTCTAACAGAATAATTACAACGCTCGCACGAAGACTGTATGAGACGATGGGAGTGGAGCAGGGAACGAATGTGAGGGCGGGATAAACAGGATATTCCCGTTGAAAAACCCGTAGACTAACAAAGCATGGCCTTCACGTTTCCATACGTGAAGTACGTAAGCAGCCCTTCCGGGAAATCGAACCCGGATCTCGTCTTGTGGAGAGGTTGGGGGGGGGGGGCGAGTGGCCTGACCACCGCCATACAATGCATTCTTGAAAGTGCTCACTTATAGTGCAACAGCTGTTTAGTGTTTAAATGGATCGGTGACCGCAAGGCCGTTCCTGTGTCAATTTTATTCGAGGTTTTATTGATAGCGGTACGTAAATTTCAAGAATATGCAGCGTGTTGTCGAATTGCGTGCCAGTATTTTGAAAAAGTACGCTGTAAAAATGTACGTGGCAGCACAATCTCCATACACGTTCGTGTAATTTTACACGACTTATGTCCGTGTTTTTTTTACAGTACATAACGGTAAATATACAATAAAATGAATGTATAATACCAGTACTACGGTACATGTATTTTAACACATTTATGTGTTAAATAACCTGCACCTCAAAGGTAAAAAAAATTAAATAAAATCAAAATAAAAAATACAGTATATTTGAAATTAACTGGCAACCTGGTGCAAAGTTTTGATTTTTTATTTCTTGAACCTTAATGTGAATTATATATACTAATTTCTTAAGTGATTCGTAACTTACAAGTTATCGCCTATTTTCAACTAACGAAAATGTCTGACTCTGCGAGTATTTGAACTCACGATCTTAGGATCAACGACCGTAACCACGAGGCCACCGATAGTTATTAGTTTCTCACATCTAGAGGAGCAAAAATGCTGTATTGACAAAGGTCCGACAACAGACCGTTTCTACACCACATTTCACAATACACGATGTACGGTTCATAGCTCGGGCTGGGTTATGATGCTGTGGAATCTCATTACAGCATAACTGTACATTGTACAATACTCCGGTTTTGTCTCTAGTCCGTAAAGAGTAGACTGTGAAAATTTATAGAAAAGGGTGAAAAGATGTCGCACCTCGATATCAATAGGGGTGCAACTCAACAAAACATGGTTCCGAGATATTGGCATTTTGTTGTCAAAAACTTTTACTGTAACTGTAATACCACATTTCATGTTGTAAATATGGTTAACAGTTGCCAATACTATTGTATTATAATAATTGTATTATTTTCATCATGGGAATGTGAAAAATATATAACAATAACAAGGAATCAAGCCAGAAAATACAGCTCTCATGTATGATTAATAAGTGCTGGTGTTACCATAAGAGAAGCCATTGAAAGATGCATTACTAGAGCCCACGAATTTTCACGAAAATAATTCTGTAATAGTTTGTTTCAATGCCTTATGTGCACATATGAAGCTCTGCATCACGGTTACTGGCAGAATGTATTATTGCACAGACGTGGCTCACTTGACTAAGCCAACAGGAACAAGGTTACTGTGATACCACACGTCTGTGATTTGCGGGTAGAACCCTAGACGACAATCACTGACCATAAATCAGGGCTGCATATGTGCACATAAGGCATTGAAACAAACTGTCGCAGAATTCTTTTCGCGAAAAATCGTAGGCTCTATGCATTACAGTAGAGGCCTAAGGCATAAAGGCAAAATTCTTAGTTGTACCCCTATTGCTCTGGAGTTGCGATATCGTCGGTACATCAGACTATTTTCGGACATATGTCCATTTAAAGTTTTTTTTTTTTTTTGTTCCTCTAGATGTGAAGATTGCTGACCAGAAATATTGACATGCAATTTGACGAAATCCAGTATTTTAGGTCAGGCAGAACGTCAAGCCCGTATACTTCACTCTTACTTCTGTGAATTGACGACGGTTGTCCAGGCACGCTGTTAAGGGGTCTCCCTAGATAGGCTGTGTTCGTGTGTGTGGGTCAGGAGTGGTAAGGTTGCCAGTAACCGACATATGCAATACATTATCGCCTCTCCGCGCAAGCCACTCAGATAGCATGTAGTGCTGTACTATTATCCTTTTTACTATGGGACTTTAATTGGTGTTTACATTATTTTATTTGTGGCCAGCATAGTTCGAAGTCTAACGCTTGTTTCTATAGTTACATTTTTTGAATCCGGTTTTTATTTTTCCAGGTACGGCAGCCTGTAAAATCCATTTTTGGCCATTTCGAGGGGCCCGAAAAAATTGTTTCTAATAAATGTGTCGAATTTTCAAAACTATGGTGACGTAATTTCAATTGTGTGTCCTTTTCGTAGATATACAACTGTAATGGGCGTTAAAAGGTTTCATCAAAAGAAGAACTGTCGTAACTCACTGAAAAGGATTTCAAGTGCAGTGCCCCTTAACTACTGCATGCCATTAGTAGGAAATGATAGATTTAATAGGACCATCGCGTGCTACCTCCTTGTATGGTTGTAAGCCAATGGATAAACTATAGTTAGGGCCCGGTAATTATCGCGAAAAGATTTTTTCAGCACTTTGTTTTAGTGCCTTACGTACGCATCTGCATATCTGCTTTGTCATCTGTGATTGGATATCTAAAGCCTTGTTACGGAGTTTTGCAGCGATTTCGAAAATATTTTTTATTGCTACCTAATACTCATATCAAAATTTCGCTGCACAGTTTTGACACTTATATGTTATAATTTGTAGCTGAATTTTTTGTAGAATTATACTGAACTATTTTTTAGATTTCATTGCCCAAAGTACCACGTTTTTCGTCGGGAAAATAAGCAAAAATGAAGGAAATTATTTTTTTGCTGGCGAATGGTATATTATTTAAAAAAACGCGTCCACAGAATTGTGCATCGTGCGATTGCATATTGACTCTAATTTTTTCAAAAATTTTGTTCAAAAATTTTTGAGTTATTGGCACCAGTCTGAAAAAACTCGGGAACAAGCCCTTAAGGGCGCGGCCTACCGCAATTTTCATCATCATTATTTGATTTTTATTCGTGCCATATATTTTTTTTCTTATTTAAGACACAAAATGTGACTAAATTTGGCTCTCATAGTTTTCGCGTAATGGCTTGTTAAAGTCATATTTTGCATGTTTCTGTTTTAACGACTACACTGAAACCAACAGATATACCAAACTCAAAAAAATCACAGTGGATAAAGACATTGCAGACTATAATGACATGCTCATAAAATCAAAGAATAAAAATTATTTGTATTTAAAAAATTATTGAATATATTTAATTTTTATTTTTAGTTTCAGCATTTATTTAAAATTCAAATAATTTTTGTTCTTTAATTTAATGAGCATGACATTGTAGCCTGCAATGTCTTTATCCACTGTGATTTTTTTGAGTTTGGTATATCAGTTGGATTTAGTGTAGTCGTTAAAACGGAAACATGCAAATAGGACTTTAACACGCCATTACGCGAAAACTATGAGAGATAAAAAAATTTCATGGGAGCCAAATTCAGTCAGATTTTGTGTCTTATATAAGAAAAAAAATTCAGATACAAATAAAAAATATAAAAAATGGTGATGAAAATTGCGGTAACCCGCGCCCTTAACATACAACTTCTGGAGGTTAAACCCGCAAACCACAGACGAGCTGTGTCACAGTTATCCATGTACTGATTGGCACAGTCAAGTGAATAATAACTCTGCACAAAAACACTCTGCCAATAATCATGAAGTTGAGCTGCAGGTGTGTATGTAAGACAGAGATGGTGAAATTTCACGAATTCAATTACCTGCATGTTAGAATAAAATATGCTATGGATACTCAAGTCCCGACCATTTGTCCACTAGCTGCTACTCAGTGGAACACCAGTAAGTGAACGAATAGACAGGGCTCGAGTATGCATAGGATATTTGATTCTAACGTCCAGATCATTGAATCCACGAAATTTCACCGTCTCTAACGTAAGACACTGAAACAAACTGGAGCAAAAATCTTTTCGCGAAAACTACCGGGCCCTATCTATCGTTGTCATTGCATGTACAGGACTGAGATATCCATATCTAGACTGCAGCCTGATGGTACTACGAAATTCACACACCTTATGAAAGTACCGGGTTTTTTGTTACAGCATCTAGATTAGAAAATAGAGAAATTCAAAACATAATTGTTTTTAAACATGTTTTCAACAATCGTTAGTAATTTCTTCTTGTAAAACGACACTGAAAAGTTGCGAAATTAACAACATAATCTCCAATGAACTGTAGTATGTTTATCCTACGGTTGCTGGATGATGAAATTTGTGACGCGTGTGATCAGTTTTGGGATAATTCACACACGTACTGTGTAAAAAATGTACAGTCTGAGCGAGCGCGTCGGAAAAAGAAACAAGTCTTCAAATAACGGATATAAATATTGATACAAAACCTTGAGTTTGCTACACAGAACGTTGGAGCCAAGGACAGTTGACGTTTCCAGCCGTTTTCCAGTGTCTCTATAAATAGTATTTGAACTCGGTATACGAGGGTAGACCTGCACTGAAAGAAAAATTTTGTAGGAAGTCTTCCCTGCAAAATTATTTTGTTGTAATCACAAAATAATTTTGTGGTGGCCACAATATTTTAGTGATATCATCAAAATAAATTTGCGATGGCCACAATATTTTAGTGATGCCAAGAATATAGTTTTATGGTTGCCACAATATTTTAGTGATGTGAATAAAATAATTATGTGGTGGCCACAGTATTTTAGTGATGTGAACAAAATAATTATGTGGTGGCCACAATATTTTAGTGATGTGAACGAAATAATTATGTGGTGGCCACAATATTTTAGTGATGTGAACAAAATAATTAGCCTATGTGGTGGCCGCAATATTTTAGTGAAGTCAACAACATCAATTTTTGATGGCCACAATATTTTAGTGATGACAACAATATAATTTTGTGACGGCCTTTAGTGATGCCAACAAAATAATTTTGCGGTGGCCACAATATTTTAGTGATGTCAACAAAATAATTATGTGATGGCCACAATATTTTAGTGATGTCAACAAAATATTTTGTGGTGACCACAAAATAAATTTTGCAGGGTAATACACACAAAATATTTTGTAGCCGCCACGAAACATATTTCCGTGTGGAGGGGAAGCACCCTCCTTTTCTCTCAGAAGGATTGAGGAACAATGCTGCCAGAACAAATTCATTGCGACTCGGGAAAATTCGTGGCCCAGAACACAGGTTTGCTGAGTTGCTAGCGCTGTCAGTTTAAGTGAGAGGCGCGGAAAGGCACCAGAAAGCACTGTAAAATGGTGATAGTTCTAAAAACCGAACTTATTATTTAGCAACCCCGACGTCCCGTCTATATGGAAGGCCTGAGGCCCGTTATGCAGTGAAACAGAAGTGTAGGAAAGCAGATGCGCAACACCAAACGACACTAGTACATGGAGTGAAACGTATGTTCTTTTATACAGTGCATGGAAATGCTTGTGCAAACGTACGGACTTGCAACTTATGAAGCTAAAATGTACTTCTCATGTAAATTTTTGAAATGAGTAAAACATAGTTTTAAATTTATAGAATTGAGTTAGGAATTTATTAATTAAATTATTTTTATTACGTTTAATTTTTCTAATGGTACTTTACGAAATATGTTCCGTAGTCTTTTTGTCAAAAATAATAGCTGTAAATACAGTGCACGAAGGCGATTGTTAACCATGAAAACTCAACGTGTAAACATGTAGTAAGGAAAATGGTGGTTAAACACGAAATACTCTATTGCTATTGGCTACACGCAAGCACGGGTACGCAAGAGTTCGAAGCTGACCGGCTTTCTTGCGTTTCCGCATGCGTATCTGTATCCAGTTTACATATGTTTAACTGTATTATTCGTTTCGTGCTTGGTCTTTCATATTTTTTACACAGTGCATTCAGTTTAACTTAGATTAAATGCATTATGTTCATTCGTCTCTTAACCACCGCTTACCCTGTTTTCTAACAGGGTAAGTAAGGAGTTAATCGAGAAACTGCACAGATGAACGTTCGGTCACGGGAAAACTTCGTTCGAATTATGTTTCGAACGACTTGGAATTTTGTCTCACCTACCCTATCCTCGTAAACGTTCATAAAAGCCTTACAAAGGGTTTTCACAATTACACACGTAAACGTTAATATTGACGCTATATATAACATAATTGCTTTCTATAACATTGATTGACACATAAGTGTCCACAACTAAATCAGTAACAATTCAAATTATGTAAGCTTTGATTTAAAATAATGTTGTGATATTTCTAAGGCTTTATTGCTTAAATCTTAATGTGCAAATCCTTTTAGTGGTCACTAGTGAGATATTTTATGTAAAAAGAGTTTTTGCGAGTGTTTCCGCCAAGAGCTGTTCTGAGAATACTTTTTTTTTTTCAGGAAAGTTAGAAAACTACTATCTAAATAGGCAATGTTTGACTTAAGTCGTATCATAAGTGTGAAAATTAGTGATAACTGCATTATTTTTTATTTTGCGCTCAGTTTCCCTAGTTAAATCGTTAATGAGAATGGACTTAATAGCATATTTAGTTGAAACCATTGTGTATTTTGTATTGAAAAAATATTATTTGACATAGATTACACTGCTTTCAACAAATATACGTGACGGTCTTTCTATACATGCTCCCTTTAAGGATTTAAAAAATAAAACTTATTAAAATTGCGTATCTAGGAATCCCTGGTGTTAAGGTGAACGGGAAAGGTACAGCCTTGCGTCTTTAGATCAATTATTAGTGTTTTGACTATTTCAATAATATCTTACTGTTGCAGATCTAATTTGCGTGCTTTTGGACTACAAACGCATTCGGGACTTGGAAGTGTTCAGGCTCTGAAGGTCTACCCTTACTCGCTTACAATTTGAATAATCGCCTCTAAAAGCAAAGCACACAGCTTGCGTTTTGAAATTTGGTCGCTAAGGTCGACATTGTCGCATGCCGCGCCTTATACGCTAGACACTAATACCGAACAACTCTACGTTAATAATAATTAGTGTGACAAATTACTGAACTGCATAAAGTGTAACTAAGTTCATATTTTGGTACTAATGTAATTAATTGTCTTTTACATTTATTTTTTACTACTTATGTGTTTAATAATGTTGTATTCTTTTTTTTTCATGTCCTTATGGTTAAGGCAAGGAAGACATTTATTTCATGGATAAGTAAAGGTGTTCTTCTTCATTGTTAAGTTGGGAGCGTAACTTTATCAAAAATTGTCTGTTGCTATATTTTGGATTAGATTGACATCATTTACTGCAGTAAAAATTCAAAAGCTGTCTTGTTTATGTTTGGACACATTTTTACCCCATGCTTCAAAGGAGAGGTTGCCGATTTTGACGTAGCAAGATATTTGCTGCAGTGCTTATTGGTGTAACGGTTTCCACAGCTGGATGCAGAAGGCAACTTCAACAAAGAAGAGGAAATGCTGAACGTCCCGCCGGAAATGAAAGATGAAGGCTTCGCAATGATAAACAGCTGCGAGAGCACAGAAAGTAAGTGGTAAATCCAGTAGCTGTTAAACAGATATTTAGGAGCACTAAAAGTCGTAATTTTATAATTGTACCAAACATTTCCCAACTATTAGGCCTACACATTATAATAATTGCAATTTTACAAATAAAATATTATTCGGTTAAATAGTTTTTGTGCAAATGCATGTCGAAGTGGCAATTTAATTACTTTCTATACATACTCTAAGTTAAACCCGTCAAACGATACGAATTTGAGTGGAAGGAAATGCATTAAGCTTTAGAATGACATCTTTGCTATTTCAAGTAAAGATCTCTATACATAAAAAGAATTCTCCTACTCGATCGTTCATTCACACATCAACGCACAGTCCAAACTGCTTGACATATAAACGTGAAATTTCCAGCGTAGGCATCCATTAAGGAAGGATTTTTTGAAAATCGAAAATTAAAGGGTTGAAAAGGGGCGAAACGTGTTTTCGCGAAATTCTCAATACCTCTCTGACCTGATGATCTATTGTTAATATTTTTACTTCAAAACATTGCCTAGTTTCAAAATTTTTTGATTTTTCGAAATTCGGAAATTTAGGGGGTGAAAAGCCGTTAAATGTTTTTTTCAGTAAATCCTCTATTTCTCTTAAACCACTTAAAACATCGAGGTAACCTTTGAAACAAAATGATGCTCATGTAAATGTCTAGAAAGTAGTTTTAGGATTTTTCCGAATTCGTCCTTGGAAGTCGGTAAAAAAAATGAAACGTGTTTTCAATTAATCATCCGTATCTCATATACCATTTGATATATAGAGATGGTTTTTGCTTTAAAATGAAGCTTACATAAAAACGTAAAAATTTTATTTCAGGATTCTTCAATATTCGTCCTTGAAAGCTGGTAAAAAAATAAAAAGCTGTTTCCAAGTAATTATCCTTACCTCCCAAACCATTTGAGATATTGAGGTGGAATTTGCTTTAAAATGAAGCTACGTAAATATCTAATAACAGAACTCAATATTTTTCGAAATTCGGCCATTACGGCTGTGAAAAGTAGTAAAATGTTACAGAACTCCCGAAAAGTAAATATTGACCACTGAGAAATAACTCAAAAGTTACAATCGATATGTTTTTCGCTATACAAAAGACAGTTATTGACTATCGTAGATAAATAAATATGGACTAAAAATAAAGAGGTTCTGCAATTAAAGTATGCTCAGTGAAGTGGACTGGATAAAGTTGTTTGTATTTGTTGTATTTCGTAACAGCCAGCTTCATATTTCTTTGCTTTCGAACATCATTTGGGGGTGTTTTCTGTTTCATTACGTACTTCTAGCTTGGTGTGTTGATCGATATTTTTCTTTATTTGAAATTAGTGAATGTTTTGTGGTTTATAACATGCTTCTTATTTCGTTCTGATATTGCTTTTTGCTTGGTTTGAATAGGTATTACACTCAGTTATGTATTTCTAGCTTGATGTGTACTGTAAGTTTACGATTTCGTTTTCAGTGTTGTTGAAGATAGTCTTCTTCGCTATTTATTTAATATATTTAATATAGCAACACCGTCAATTAATAAGTAACTAAAAGTTACTTACTCTTGTTTATATTACACGCGGGCAAAGCCGCAACGGGACAGCTAGTGTAGCGTATAATTATGTTGGTAGTAACAATAGGGGAGGATGTGAATAGTATTAACAAATATATAATAAATTAAAAATAATATTTAAATTGTCAAATGTTAGAAACTGGTGTAACATAAGTATGTACGAATTGAAGTTAACGTTAATATGTTAGACGAAAAAAAAACTATTTATTAAAAAAACGGCACCGTTCAGTGGCAGATTTAAGGTGGGGGCTTCAAGGTTGAAGGTCCCTCCCCCCCCCAACATTATGTTACCAAATTATGTCCAGTCGCCTCAAGGAAATTGGAGTTTTGTTCTATGATGGTCCAAGTACGTTTAATGTGTCCTACTTGTATGTATGTTGTTTTAAATGTTCTGTAACAGTAAACAACTGCACACATTTGAGACGACTGATATTTTTTTACAATTCATAAAGTCACGTAAGGGGACACCATCCCATCCCCACCAGAAAAAAATACGTTTCTAAGTTCACCACTGGTACTGTTGAGGCCGTTCGTCCACCTCAAAATAATTGAGAAACGTTTGCTTGTGTGATAACCAATGTTCGTCACGTCAATCGGCTTGTCAAATGGTGTTTACGAGTAAATTGCATGAAGTGTTGCTATTTATTTTGTCTGGTGAAAAAAGCTTAAGGCGAAAAAGGGAAATACTTGCTCTGTCTCCCTTACTTGAGAGGTAACCGTAAGGTCTGTATCGATATTGCAAATACTTAAAGTCGATACGATTAACATTGTTTCAATACTTCCATATGTAAAATAAAACTAGCTCAGGGAACCGTACGCAAATGTCAGTCGTAGAGTTATCAAAATTGAAACAAAACAGAGAAAATATATTATCCCAGAGAAGAAATTCTTACTTGTTCTAGATGTGTATGTTATGTTTTTTTTTTTAATTTTAAATGTATATTATTTAATTAGTCAACAAACGTGTATTCTGAAATATATATATATATACATACGTGCATTCATGTATGTGTACGTGCATACACGTATACAGACATAAATAATAATACATCTGCACGGATACATAAGCTCTTTTACTCTGAAACTTACTGTTTAAATATGAACTTCAGCGAAGTAGCTATGTCGCAAAATTATTTATTTCTAAGTTTACAGTAATGGTAAGGAAACATTGTTTTGCTATTAAAATTGTATGGTAAATTCGGTTTTTCAAAGAAAAACTTAATGTTGAATTAGTAATAGTTTGTTTATTACAGAGCTAATAAAATTGTTTGCAATGAAATCATTCCAAAAAAAATGTTTAACCCTAAAGGTAATTATAAAATTCCTTTATTTCCTGTAGTACATGATTTCTTTACCGCAGGTTGTCAACACCAAATAAATTTGTATATTTGTGTAAATAAAACTTTTTTACTGTGAACTTGAGCATACACGCATTCATACATGTATACATACGTACACACGTGCAACAACTCATACATACATGCATACAGACATACACAAAAATACATACACAAAAATACATACATCACGCTGTCATATTAAACAAATTCTGGGACATTAATATATTTGTAAAAACAACCATTTGATTTTTTTCTGACTACAGTATATTGATTCCAAGCCTTGAGTAAAAACAACCTGCACTTGTTTGCGAGATTTTGGCGAGATTAATTTTTGTGAATCTTTGTTGCAGAAGGGAAAGATGTATGTGAAACAGCTTACAAGATGCACATGTGCTACCTACACACAAATAGAAAGGTAGGCACCGTCGTTTCAAATATCCTTATGTAAACATTACTTATTTATACTGACGGTAATAACCTTGTGATTTTTATTTTCAAAATATTTCTACGACTTAATGAACAACCATAATAAGGCCGCTATATCCATTTGACTAATGATTATTTTCAATGAAGTAAAACATATATCTAATGGGCTAAGCATTTCACAAACGGCACAAAAAGTCAATGTACCGCACAAATTAGTCAACTGTAAAGGAAATAATTTTCATAAAACTATAATAATATTATGGCATGCAGCTCGGCACTTTTCTAATACAAGTTTGTGACAAAGAGTTACGTCGGATATATCTAACTAAATTTAACTGCTAAATATAGAGAGAGCAAATCCAGTAGTATAAAATAATTAATAAGACACCTTAAAATAAATGAGTACATAAATATAATATTCCAATTATATAAATTGTATTTATTTAATTTGATGCTTTTGATAATGCATTAGAAGTATGTTTTAACATAAATACATGCATTCAAAAGTGGTAACTTTCTAGTCTCGTAGTTTGGATTTCACGAAATTATTTCCGACTAGGTTATCCTATTTTCTGTTTTCTATGGTTAACGAAATTGCCAAATCTTTTTTTGAGATGCTTTCTCCACTGATTAGGGAACTGACTATTTCTTTCCTCTTTCCTTGTCGGTCTGAGCCACTGTAAAGCGTACAACCTGGCAACCAAGACAATGAGTTGTATCTGTTTCGTTCTAGTTTATTATTTATTATTCAGCAGCACGTTTGTGTCACCTTAAGCAAGACTTAAACCATCGCGAATACTTATAAACTTGACTGTCTATTACGATATTGTTGTTAAATTGTAAAATGTTTTTTAATCAGGTTTGACACAATAACATTCAGAAAGTCAAAATTGTATACTTTATGGATCTTAGCGAAAATAAAAAACATTCGCATTCAGAATTATTGTAATTCTCAGTAAACAGAGACGTTTTCAAATGATAATGACGTTTCCCAAATGACTTATATTTTTCATTAAAAGTGAAAACAAGATCACATTTCGTCAGGTTCGTACAATTTTAATTAATACTTCAAAATTTCAAGAGATAACAGTTTTAAAAATACACCACAACTTATTTTGCTGCTCTGAATATTTATACTTTCAGAAGTGGATTACCGTATGTAGTATAGAAATTAATAAAAAAGTACAATTTTGAATCTTAAGTATACATATGCGAATACATGCCATATAATTTTCTTCTTGCACGAACATGTCATAAATAATTAAATGTACGAATTGTAATGTATTGATTGCAAAAGTTATGTTTTGCATTTTAGCAGTTTTAAATGTGAATTTAATTTTCTGTCACAATGTACGTGAGTTGTGTGCTACGATGGCCAATGTAGCCTATGCTAAAATTCTTATGTGTGCTTATTTGTTTGCAGATGTACCTGGCTGCGCTGGCATTCTGGTTTGCCAAAGCAGCTGAATAATGGTGAGTATAAAACAATAAGAAGTGGTTTAAGCGAGTTGCCAAGGCGTGGGCTGCACTGGGAAAAATACTTTGCTGAGAGAACCAGAGTTTGGTCCTTACCAACATCCATTATTGTTAACATAGTGACCGCTATCTGAATAGTTACAGTTACTTTTTTTACATGGTAAATGGAGATAGTAATACCGACGAAATTGGTTATATCTTGTCTTTACACAGTTGCTGGGTACGGTCAGCAATCCTGTTTGTAGTGTTAGCAATATCTACTTGTAGCTCCTAACAACACAGTATGGTAATTTTAACTATTTATTCTGTTGCCTTACAATCGCTTCTAATGCAATAACAGCAACGTGCATTGTTTCGTTCGACACATTGTCGCAAAAGCCTGTCTTGAAACAAACATACAATTGGTTAACCGTAAGGGCTTTCAAATACTACTGTTGTATACTTAATTCCTAAATGCATACGTTCACGGCGATCAGTCGTATATATATATATGTAGGTGATTCCGCGTCTCATCACGAAATACATATCGGGCAAAGACCTCTTCCCCAAGCTAACTTAGTACAATATACGTTTCATTGGTTATTTCCGACCCGGTCCTTCTACTATTGTGAAGATTAGAGCCAGATGCCAGCCATAGTCTTAAACAAAATCAGCAAAACTTAAAAATTAAATGTATATTTCAAAGCCAATAGTACAAGCCATAGTAGCAAGAGGTTCTTGTGGCTGACAACAGGTAGCACTAACGTCGCAGCGTCGGTACCTCCAACAATCTATTGCACAGTTGTAGCTATTATACTTGTAAATATCTAAAAATTATTTTACCAATTTTTCGAAATTTGTCCTTGAAAGCTCTTAAAAAAATAAAACGTGTTTTTTTATTAATCCCACTTATCTCCTAAACCAGTGGAAATATTGACATGTTTTTTTTTTTTTGCTTTAAAATAAATCTTACATAAATATAAAAAAGTAATTTCAGGATTTTTCGAAATTCGTCCTTGAAAGCTGTTAAAAAGTAAAATGTGATTTCAAATAATCATCTGTACCGCTTATTCCCGTTGAGATATCGAGGTGATTTTTGATAAGAATAAAACTTATGTAAATATCTACTAATCGAATTCAGGTTTTTATGAAATTCTAAAATTAAGGATGTGAAAAGCAGTAAAATGTTACAGTCTCCCGAAAAAAGAGAATTATTACGGAGAAATAATTCAACAGTCGTTTCTTTTTGCCAACCTACTCGTAAATAAAACCTCTTTGGACTGTAGCCTGTACATGCGAAAGAATTATCACAGCATGCCTTTAACATTCACTCAGGTATTGTATATAGTTTGTGGTGTGGGAGGGTTGGGGTTACGGGTTTGTATCCCGTGCAAGAGTGCGATGGGAATTACTATGACATCATACGAGCTTATTGTGCGCGCTCTTAAACTGAGCTAAGACAGTTAATTGTAGTTCACTGTTATTGAGTACGCTAGCTGTTAAATGTCTTCATCACATATTTTATTTAGAGTTTCTGCTTACATTTCATAAAATCATAATTTCACGCGGGCAACGCCGCGGCCGGCCGGCTAGTTTATTATAAAATTTGTTAAGTACATCCAGGTGGTTTATACATAAGTTCCTCCTATACACATACAAATTCAAATCTATGTACACTTTTTGAGCACATAAAAGTTCAGTCATATTACATCAATTATTGTCAATACATAACAATACATTAGTTTTTGAGTACAGAGCAGACTTTCATTCGTCATGAGCAGCTGTGATAGTTGTTAATGCCTTTAGCATGAGAATTGGCGTAGCAGTGAATTGTATTTTTAGTAAGATTGAGTACTGGAGTAAGATGAACAATGGACATACACTTGCATACCTACGTATTAGATCAGTAAGGATTCTATCCAATGTTTCTATGGATTGGGTAATTAGGGCTTTAAGGTTTTTTTTTTTTTTTAACTACGAAGGTTTCTCAAGCGGTTTAGTTTCTCAGGTAATGAGTTGCAGAGTTTATAGCCAAGATAAATGTAATCAATGAGTCCGTAATTAGTACATATCCTGTATCAACCTAGATGGATACAGTGTCCAGCACTTTGACTGTGATACGAGTGTAGTTGTCCGGCATTGATGTTCCCACAAAGTACATCTTGGTGAGTTTCGATCGTAAGATTAAGGATAAACAGACCTCTGATATGGAATATGTGGCTGTTACAGCAAAGGTCTTGGGTAGTATCTAGAGACGCTGAAAATAGTCTTTAAAACTTTGTTTTGGGTTGTTTGCAAGGGCCTAAGTACATTCTGATTGGTAAAACCCCAGAATATGCTAATGTATTGGAGTGGCTATGAATTAGAGAATGGGTTATGAGCAACTTGATTCTCGTTGGCTCACTATGTTCGTGTAATTGCCTAATGACATCTCCAGCAGGGAGTATTTACTTTAGAATGTAATTACAGTGGTCAGTCCATTTGAGGTGAGTGTATAGTATTTAATCTAAATGTTTTATGTTATTCACTTCTAATATTTTGGACTGTTGTATCGTAGGTGGAACATTTGGAGTACCGCTATATTGAGGTGATTTAAAGATAACATTCTCTTTTTCACCTGAAAGTATTTACTTATCACATTTAGATCCAATTTCGTTAGCTCCAAGGCAGTGTCAACATGGCCACAATGTTTATAGGCCATAATTGCTTCGTCAGCACACAACTGAAGTTGCCCTTTGAGTTTTTAATTCAACGTATTATTAATATACACAAAAAAGAGCAATGGCCCTAGTACGCTGCTTTGTGAGACGTCTTTCGCAACTCTGTGAGAGGAACTCTGAACACCACCGACTGTCACACTTTGTTCCCTGCCAGTTAATTATTTCCTCGTGAGCTGTAGCGACAAGCCAAGAATACTACTTAGTTCTAGTTTTGTGAGCAGTATTCTATGGACGACCATGTCGAGTGATTTTCACAAGTCAATGGATAAGACTACAGAATAGCCTCCTGAGTCTATTGATGTCTGGATTTTACTAACTAAGTTAAGAGCAGACTAACTTGTACTTGAGAATGAACTGAAGCCAAACTGTTCCTTAGAAAGGAAATCATTAGTGTAATAGAATTTCTGGAGTCTGTTATAAATAAATTTTTCAAATGTTTTATGAATCACAGAAAAACTCTATATGGTTAAATATACAATAAATTGTAACAGAATCGGAAGATATCTCTACCAGTCCACGATACTGTTGTAGGTACCCTACTTTTACTCTAAACTTGTGGGAAAAAAAGAAGTATCGTCTACAAAACATTCCTTTGGAATTACAAAATGGCAATGTTGGATTTACAATTTTGCGTTCTATCATCGTTAACAATACTCTTAATATTGTAATCACAACCACTTGTATAGTTCGTAGTATAGAATATACTGTTTCTGCTACAGGAAAATGGTTCCTACAACAAAATAACTTTTAACAGTATTCGTTTAGTTCTGCTAACCATCTGGATTGCAAAAAATTACTTAACATTTCGTTTTTGTATTAAAGTTTTGTTGTCGCTACCCTAAAATGTCATTACAGAATTGATCTGTTAAATTCTGTTTGCTGATTTATTTCAGTGCGACGACCAGTCGTTATACTCAGTCGGTCGTAAGTGATAAAATTTGTTAAATGCATCATGCATGCAGTAGAATTAAGCATTTATGTTAGTTCATTGTCAAATGAAATAATGTTAGAAATATTCTGTAAATTGTTGTGTTCCTTGTCTGCTAGACTTTGTATCTGAAAATACTTCAGCTCGCGTTCACAATTTTGTCTACTGAACGCCTTTATTATTGCTTGGGCGTAAATGGAAATTAATTTTAATATTTGTGTACATGGTTTTATTAGTAGCAATAACAGTTTTATTTTCTGGGTGTGCTGTGAAGGAAAGTGCACACATTTTACTGTATTTACATGTTTCACTGTTTTGTGTCTGTAATCGGATGCGTCGTAAGTATAGGCCTAGCGTATTAAAAAACGAGTAGCGAACTGTATGTCACTATTCTACAGTCGACAAGAACAAAACAAATATTTGAAATGAAATGTTCATATATCCTTCTTAATTTAAGGCGTCATTGGCGGATATTTATGGTTTTCTAAACGTCTGTCTAGCTGTGTATTGTATTTAAGACAATATTGAGCTGACATTATTCGTAGGCCTACTTCACATGTAAATGATTTGAGATATTATTCGCAAACGTTTTAAGGTGTTTGCCATCGTTCGTCACTACTGCAATATTGAGTCTACAGTTTTAAGAGATAAACTTTAATTCAGACGTTTTAGCATGCGAAGTTGTTGACACGTTATCTACAAACAGTGTTGTGAAATATGAGCGGGAACATTTATGACCCTGCAGCGCATATATTACAGAGTTGACTTACAAAAAACTATAGTGGTTTCTTCAGATGTTTTTGTAATAATCAAATGTTAAATACAGGTGTTATTAATCACTTCTGTATTTAATGCGTACATATTGTTATCATTTTTCGGAGCTTTGGAAAGTAACCATAAATATTATGCAAACCTATAATGAAATTACATGGCAATGTTTATGGAAAAATACTAACTGGTTGAAAAGATAAATTCATCAGGGCCTTTAAGAAAGCTACTTTTATCCCGAACCGCCTAAACCAGACTTGGTACATATGAACTGCCATGCAAGTTAGTGAGGAAGATTTCTATTACTAGGGACAGGAAAATTTTGTGAATTCAATTACGTGCAGGCTAGAATCCATTGTACTATATACTCAATCCCCGCCTATTCGTTCATTGTCTGTTGTTCTACTGAGTAGCAGCTAGTTGACAAGTGGTCGGGGCTTGAGTATGCATAGGATAGTTCAGTCTAACATGCAGGTCATTGAATTCGTGAAATTTTCTTGTCCCTACCTATGCGACGATATGTTTTTCTCTGAAAAAAAAAATTAGTTTGCTTCGTTTTGACTTAAAATTAAAAACATTTTTCTGTCGCTGTCGTCAGGCAAAGTCAACGTGGGTTAAGAGAGTGTGGCGATAAGCTGGTTTAAAAAATTGGTCTGATTTTTCTTCTTCGCAGAGCATCTGCCTGTCCCTTGGACTGCAAGACTTCACGCCAGCTTGGTTGTCGCACCTCACCAACGAAAATCTACACTGCAAAACCATACATATTTTGCTATTACACTGTAAAACCATTCACAGAAAATAAAAAAATGTAATTGATAAACATCTCAGTTTTATGCTATCTTCATGAACTTATTTAAGTGTTTCGTACCGGAATTTAGAAATCTGCAAAATTATTGTGAACACAGGCATAACTAAAAGCCATAAATCACAGCATCAACTTAAACTAGTTTGAAATTTCCGTTTTATTTTATCAAACGTTTATAAATGTAAAAGGGAAATCGCGGTTTAGTCAGGGATTATGTCCAAAATGTGCCACAGTATTTTAGAGGTACAGTGTTATAACTGAGGCTAGGCTTTGTTTCTAGTTAGTCCTACATGTTTTCCGTTAAGGTAGCTGCCTACCTCGGAGCCCTGGCGGAGAAATAATAGGGTTTTACATTATACATTATTTTCAATGGCACTTTGTCACGTTTTGTGATATTGCTTCCGAACAAAAACCATTTCCTGCCCCGAGAAAAGGAGAAAATTGCTACGTAAACAAAATTGCAGAAATGAAATTATGAATAGCCATTTTTGCGTGTTTTTATGTGCAAAAATGTTTTTTTTTGCCACAATTTTCATGGTGTTGAAAAAAACTGCCTAAACGATCCATAGCAATGTGTGCGGCACCGAGACGAACAAAAACGTCAATGGTGGCATACATGTAACTTCAAACGTTACTGAGCCACGTGGAAAAACATTTAACCTGCAAAAACCTACGCTTGCTCCCGCCGTTGCTTCAAGGTAGGCAGCGCCCTTAATATGTATGTGAAAATCAAATACAATGAAGATTTGCACGAATAGGATTCTTATAGGTATGTTGCATGTTACATTTTTTTTTTAACATATTTTACCCAATGTTACGCGCAAATTTACACTCGGCTTTTGACTAATTGTTTCCAGATGAACTAATTTAAAATTCTCTCAATTTTGGGGTTGTAAATAAAGGAAACACATACAACTTTCCCATCGAACTACACGGTTTTGCTATTATGCTTGTAACACATATGTAGCGTGCGGCTGCTTATATTGCAAGTTGTAATGAACTGAAAGCTTACGGAGATTTATAAAATCTGATCAGTTTTGTGAGCAGGTGAACTAAGATGCATGCAGACATACTTAAACCATGCCGACAGCTGCATTTGAATATTGGCATTTTCACCCTCCTCCACAACTCCTCGACCTCAACGCTAGGTCCGTTGATGCTTCTGAGTAAAAGTTATCGTTGTCCCGTACTACTCGCATAAATCTATGAACTTATTTTATGAGACATTTGAAAACTCTTGATTACAACCAACGAAAACGTCACTTGAGATGGAGAAATGGTAAGAGTACTGTGTGTAAACAAAAAAAAAAAAATGGGTGTTTTATGAAATCACAACCTCGATACGTAAAGTTTACTTAGCACACCAGCGACAGTATATTACCACCATACATAATGCAAGCGTTTCTAAATGAAATGCAGCAGTCATTTAGTGAAATAAATGAATATTTAACATCATTTGTAGTTCTGTGGTTGCTGCCGACTTAAACAAAACAAACTCTTTGTTACTGAGTATCGTATAGTTCTGTAAGGGTAATATTCGGAACTGGACCGAACCTAGAATAGAGTCAATACGTAACGAACGAGAAGTAAAGAAGGACTGAAAATGACATTGTAGGCTAGTAAAATTTTTAATCAATTTTAATGTAAACGTGGGTTGGACCTGTATTGAAATTGATGTAGATATTAATTGCAAAAAATAAGTAAACAAACACAGTTATTAGTCTAGACAAGGATAGTTATAAAATCTTACTTAAAAATGATTCAATGTGGCGATAACTTCGTCTTCGTTCAGTTAATCCCAATGGGAATTAGGAGCAAACGTTTCAATCTGGATCGCACACTACAGTACACTGCGACGATTAGGCGAGTTTTTTAATCCATTTCTACTTCAGTCCGGTCGGAGCATCTTTGAAGTAAAATTTCAATTAGGATTCTTCTATCTTTTCCGAGTTCAATCCGGATGATACTGTTACTAACGGTCAGACATTTCGACATAAGTATTGCAAGCTAACTACCACACACACGTCCCTTTGGACGAAATTAATTATCAATCGTCACTCTAGTTATTAGTAAACTTATCTCAGACGAATGTTCTCCTACGTTCTTGAATTGTTGGTGATTGTTGAAGCGCTCAAACTAGCCAATACTGGCTGTTTTTTTAACGACAATATGTAAGTTCAGTCTTATCACTTACGTTTGTTTGTTGAAACAACACAGTTTACCGTTTTTTTGCGTTGAAAACAGGATAATTCACTCTCTAGAAATTAAGTTAGTAAAATTAGCTCTATTTGATGCTGCCACGTGGTGGTGGTACTCGGATTTAAGTAAAGGACGTAGCCTACATTCTGTCTAAGATAACTTCCTTCTCTTCAGAAAAATCAAAATTTTGTTTGCGCTAATTAAGAAATGGTGTATTATCTATTATGAAGTTTTCATAAAAAGTTACACAGTTCGTATGTTTTATTATGTATTCGTGATGTTAATTTACGTATAGAAGGTTAGGAATAATAAATATCACACACAAAACTTTGTTATTTCTTCCCCAGTAAGTTATATTTTAAACTAAGACCCTGATGCCAACCCCGTTCAGCTATCATTTTGATGCAAGTAATTCCAAGGAAACCGAAAACTTTTAATTATTTTTTAATGGTTTTATTCGTAAGAGGTAAACTTACCAACTTTAAGTTTTTTTTTTCAAAGAGAGCAAAAACTGTTTCAGCTGTGAAATTTTATTTCAGCAGAACGTTTTTAGCATTTCATTAAAATAATACATTCTCTGAAGCAGTAGTACGAGAACTTTAACTACTTAAGAAACTGCGTCACCTCTTCCGTTAGTAATATTCATTTTCGTTTAATAAATCTAGGATGTGGCGAATAATTATTACAGAAACATTTCATTTTACTCTTAGGTGCGTATTCTTGGATGAAACCGGTACTGGATGGTATTTAGTGCTCATTGTTTGGTGAGAGAGCATTTGTTCTTAAAGTTAAATTTGCCTAATTGTTTCATTGTAACGTTTTAATTTATCGAATGCAATGTACGTAATGAAAGGTAAAGTAATTAGCTACAGAAATTTATCAAATTAAATTAAATATTCCCAATAAATAAATAATAAGGGAATTAAGAAAAAAATTCATAGTAGTAAGTGACACGAACTTTTCAATTAACTATTTGAGCAAAAAATAAATATTTGTGTCACCCAGAAAATGATGAAAAATATTACATTCTCTGTAACACGTACATATTTTTTTTCTTACATATAACACATATTAAAAAATTATAGCGTGCAAATATATTTCGTTACGAATACACAACAATGTGTATGTGTTCATAACGTACTTAAATTTGAAACGAATGAACAACTCGTAAGATAATTATTAGCCTGATTTAAAAAAAAAATCATTTAATACGGAAATGCCAACTCGAACTTGGGGAGACATCTGTGGGATAAACGGTGGTTAGGATATACCATTTGTTGTAGCTTGAAACCCGACAGATGGCAGTAGCGGTACGCATTTGAGCAAACACGTCTCGTGAGATCCCCTTGAGAAGTTATGAATGCACACCGCAGTACTGTTATGTTGCACGGTGGTATAACATAGAATCAGCAGGCGTCGCTAATAGTAGGCCAGATTACTATCTCTCGTTAGCGAAACTTCGCCTGTAAAATATGTGTTTCCATATATATCCGTACCTTCGTAAATAAAAGTTCCGGGAGTATATTTTTTAAGGAAGAACACGAAAAAATACTATACACAGACGTCACGGTTTTCTTTAGTCCTGTCATGTTTTCAAGAAGGAAACAAGAAGTATAAATATCTACAACGAGATGACAATTTTAGGGTTTGGAAACTAGTGTCCTTAATGTGAAGAATAAGGGTAAATTCCTGTTTCTGTAGTTCAATATTTTGGTTGTCCACACATGTAAAAATTATAATTTTGCAGATCCGACTTGCGTGCAACTGAACTAGGAACAAGCTCACAGCTTGCCCGATATGGCAAACGACTAGAATATTGCTGAAAATTGAATTAAACTTAAAATACATGCCTAAGACGAGAAAAACTACAGAAGTTCTTTGAATGAGTGACAGATTTTGGTCAGCGCTTAACATTGAGGTCTTATGCGCTGGTGAAGGGTGACACGGGGTTAGTATGGAGCAGCGCCGGAATGAAAGGGCGGGGAAAACAGGAGACCTCCGAGAAAACCCACCAACCAACGGCATCGTCCGGCACGATTCCTGCGTGCGAAAATCCGGGGATAGACCTTGCTGGGAATCGAGCCCGGATCGTCTTGGTGGGAGGTGAATGGTCTGACGATTCAGCCACCGCAGCATCAGAAGTTCTTTGAAAATATTATTTTAATTTACTGGGACATGACATTTATTGAGCTGTGTAAACATGCCTAGCGATTGGGTTTGTTTCGATACAAACTCTGAATTTTTTTTTAACTTCAACAGTAGAATTAGGCTAAGATCGGCGAAATAAGCTCGCACGTAAGCCATAAGGGGCCCGCCTACCTGCCATGAAAGTTGCGATGTAGAGGTTCAAGAGAATCGTTTTTTTTTTTACAGAAAATATTAGTCGTGAGATTGTATGTTTGACATATAAAAAATATTAAGGTACTTCATTTTAAGGGTAAATGGTTTCAGTTATATCAGTTTCTTAAGTAATTAGAAAATAGGGCCTTAACATTCCAAATTAGTGCCTTTTCCGGCTTGTGTAATGCCGTTATTTTTTGTTATTTTTAGTTAAAACCATTTAACCTCAGTAGATCTATCCTTTAGTTTTCTATCCCGTGACTGTTTGTACCTTGTAACAACTGAACATTTTGAGGAAATCTTGTTCTTGTAATATGTATCCTGCGCAAATATGCAGCCAGTGTTGTGGAAAATTGAAGGATTCGCGAGATCGAGCCAAGAGGACAACAGAGAGAGAGAGCAAGAAACAATCTCCTCCACAACAGGGGTTGGCCCAATCCCGCTTTTGTGGGGGAAAACTCCACGTCCATGAGGTCGTACGGCCGCTAAGGCACTATGTAGACGGGCCCCTTAATGTTCTGTCGTAGAAAATTTATGTTGTCTATGATGGAATACTGGAGGTTTAATTCTTCAGGATCTGCACACAAAACAGAATTTAAATGTTTACCACCACAAGCTTCACCGTTTTTATTCTATCGTTCGGGTCCCGCCCTTATGAAATACACGACAATAGCTAGTCGTACCATACAGAATTCAACACCACATAAACTTTGTTCAGGCTGTTTGTACCTTTTACAACTTCTACTCTGGGGTGTATTCTGGTGTAGTGGGTGTAGATGGCCAGAGACCAAAGGTGTAGGAAGTGCAGAAAATCCGCCTGAACGCTTTGTAGTAGTTGAGTGTGAATTGTTGTGTTCATTTTCTGTGTTAGTGACATGGCGATAAACGTAATTATTGGGAGGTATTTGAATGCAGGCCAAGGTAGATGCAGGTGATGGCTCCGGCGATGATCGTTCAGCTACAGCACACATTTCAGCAAATCAGCACTGTATTTTGCGTGAATTACGAATTTGAATAAAATTAAATTTTGCGCCTTTAACCTTAATGTATAGTAGCCTTTATGCTGCTCATTTGACACGTCACATAACAGGTAATTCTACTGGAAACTGAACGTTGTAAAGAAAAAAATAATGTGAAACCTTTTCTTTCACTTTAATAAAGGATGAGATAATATAGGAAAAAGCCAACCAATCTCTATTACTAGAGCTACTGACCAAATGGAAACCAAACGCCTGTAGAAGTCATAAGAAGTATATTTAAACAGAATTCATATGATAGGAAAAATAATGACTTCTACAGACAAGTCAGGCAAC
>PNEQ01070646.1:0-17115 GCA_003012365.1 Medauroidea extradentata
CTGTTGTATTCTTGTTGCTATTATTACAGCTATACACTGCACAGTACGGCATATTTCCGCGTGAAACAGTACGGACACAGGCTACTGTATCTGTCCCATTCCCGGCAGGCGGCGTGGTGGCTCGACGGTGACGTCATCAACTGCCTGCCCCCACCACTGGCCTGCGCAGTCGCCTACCTCCCTTACTCCTAGTACCATGTAGTTCACTAAGTTACCGAGAATATTGTTTTTATTGGCGCCGATGTTAGGGCGGTCGGACTAAACTCCTCCCACTTCCTTTCCACTAAGATAAACAATTTATCAAAACGTATTTTTTATAAATTTATGAAATACTTTCTTCGTTCACAAATTTAAGAAAAGGCTCCAGCAATCTTTATTTACTTTATAAATTTAACAATGGAAAAAAAGTGGACGGAGTTTTAGTCCGACCGCCCGGAAAACAGCGCCAAAAAGTACTGCATTTTCGGTAACTTGACGAACTACAGCTAAACAACAAGGGGGTCAAGCAAAATACATTGTTAGATAGGCGAGTGTCCAGACCTGTTCTTCTACAACCGTGGCGCAGACAGAAAGTGTTCTCTATGGTTTTTACTTATTTCTTTTTGAAGGCATATCACCTGTCTAAGTTTTCGGGGTCGTTCGGAAACACCCTGCATACACAGGATGTCCCTGAACAACGTTTAAAGCTCTTCATCACGCTGTAGGAGAGACGAGAAAAATATAACACACTTCAGGGTTACAGTAGAGGCTGGGAAATGACCTTAAAATCGACACAAACGTTCTGACATGTGAGATTTACAATCTGCAGTATGCGACGTCTACCTGCGCGTCAAGTGAGTCGATCTAGCAGTTGGGGGGGGGGGGGGGAGTGGCGTATCAGTCGCATCTTACCAAGGCGATTCCTGTTCGATGTCGGTTGGAGTCGCTCCTTGTAAGAAATTAACAGAAACTATGAAGAACACTGTGTGTCTAAACTTAATACTAACGAAGATTAATAATTTGATATTTGAATTTTAAAACGGCATTTTCCAAAAAAATGTGGGAAACTAAATGATTCGGAAGGACAATATTCTGAACATCGCATTAATGCCACGGATCCCTATTTATGTTATTTTACTAAGTTTTATTTTTTAAATCCTGAAAGGGAGCAGATACCGCAAAACAATTGCAATATAAATGTTGAAAATGGTTTGTACTATGCAGCCTAATTTTTTTTCAGAACGTAAATTTTTATAATACTGGCTAATTATTGACTTAAAGAAAATTTAACTAAGACGATAACAAACAAAAACCGTAGCAACTTATGATTTGAAAAAAATCAGGCTGCATAGCACAAACTATTTTCAACGTTTCTATGTAACGGTTCATCGATATCTGCTCCCTTTTAGGATTTAAAAATAAAACTCGTAAAAACAGCATAAATAAGAGCTCGTGGCCGTAAGTTGCTGAGCTCTCCTAATACATAGCAAATTCTGGCAGAGACCTTCCACCCTTATGAATATAACAGGGGTGGCCACCAAGTCAAATATCTTTCTGGTGAGTCTGCAGCTAAATTCATAGCAAAACTCGTAAGGAAAATCGCTCCGTGTGCGGCGGGCTTTAGTTCTGTAGATGTCTTCTCCCGTTCTTGAAGTGTTCAGAGACCAAAATATCAACTACGTATTTTGTGTGATCGGAGTTTCCTTACCTTTTCTACAAATGTTGTTATCCTGACTTCTCTTCTATCCACCTTGTTCCTTTACGCCACTCTCGAACCTTTCGTATATTTCTGAGCGGGCATGTAAACCAATTTCCTCTTTTTTCCTGAGACACAGCGTCACGCCTGTCTTGTAACCGAGACACTTTGCTTTCCAAGAAAGAAAATTAAAATGTCTGTTCTAGATACCCGAGGGTTTCCGCTGGAAATATTTTTCTCTACAGTTAACGGAATAATGCATATATAGTGAGAGAGCATAGAACATTGTAACTGCACGATACATAAAAATGTCCGGCGCAGCGCGCAAACACAGTAAATTTGTCAGGAGAAATTTCTTGTCACAAACTTAACGAGGGTTAAGCGAAATAACGGACTATTGTAAAAAAAAATCTTATTAATGAATGCTGACATTAGCTTACGTAATTTTCACCAAATGTTGGCCTAATTTGTTTATAACATTTTCGTAATGCCATCTAATATTGTAGAATGAAAATATAGCAAACCATTGCTTAATTGTAAGACATGTTAATACCGGCGTGAAAACAGATAACTGCTAAATTCAAAATAGTGCTATTTCGGCATTTGGAAACTGACTTTCTCTAATATTACGAGAACGTGTTGTTGAACGTTACCAAAAGAAAAACATAGGCAAATATGAATATTTTACGTTATTATATGAAGTATTTTAAATCTTAAAATAAAAAATCTGAAAAGTATAATGTTGCCTTAAATACGATTGTAATTTGTAAAGGAAGAGAAAAATAAGCAAAAATATGAAGAACTTTAAGTAAATTGAGCACCAAAATAATAAATACGTATTACTAGGGTCATCTAAGTGTCAAAAAATTGTTTGGAAGTTTTGAGGATATTGCGTGGTTGAGTGACACGGCATAAATAGTTGCTTGATAAAATTTTTTCATCATCAAAATCATTTAAACCCAGAAACACACTTAAGCTTAAGTATTCCGTTAAGTCACCGCAATGTCATGATTACAGATGGTGATTTATCGCGGAAAAGTTGCCAGCTTGTTAGGCTTCAATGTATAATGTATTCATTTACGACGGTTTTATTTCATCACTGGCGAGTCCCTATTTGACTCAACGTCTGTGATTCGTCTGTAAATAGCTAAACCGGGCTACACAACAGGCGTCAAATAGTAAAAGGCGCAAGATAAGACGCTACACTGATTTAAGAGAACACGCTGGTAGAAAATATTCTCACTATTTTTCACAATTTCTAGTCACGATTTTAAATCTTGAATTGTTTCCAACAAAGCTTTCACTTCCGGCTGTTTTAACTTTACTTTTAACTTTAACTATAAAAATCTGGAATTCCAGCATACGGCTAAAGCATAACCAGTTAACGTTGAGAAAGGGGTTTCAGTCAAACAAATTATATTATTCAAATTTACAGTTGATTTACTCTACTCGGTTAAACATTACAAATTACTACAAGGCTGCAGTACATGTAACGTAGGCCTAATCAGTTTTGTTCTTATTGTATGAAAACTACCTCCAAGATGGCAACTGAATATCGATAAATAATTTATGTATAGAAATGGGGGGCATTATTAATTCCAGTCAAAATAAGAGTTCATGTTTCATCTACACGGATGCTACATTACCAGGTAAGTGGAAGTTACTTATTTAATTTACATGTCATTTAATTAGTTTGACTGTTACATAAATATAAGTGAAAGTAACGAAATCAATTTCCTAACGTAACCAAAACACAATCCCAGAGAAACGTTTTAAGGGACTTGTATGTAAACTATGACCGTCAAATGACAGGAACCGGGAGAGCCATCTGCCATGACTAGGGCTCAGTAGTTTTCGCGAAAATATTTTTTGCCCCACTTTGTTTCAGTGTCTTACTTGCACACCTGCATCTCAACTTCATGATTATTGGCAGAGTGTTTTTGCGCAGAGTTATTATTTAATTTGACTGTGCCAATCAGTACATGGATAACTGTGACATAATACGTCTTGTGATTTGCGGGTTTAATGGCGCGGTTCACCTCAATTTTCAACGTATATTTTTACTTATATACCTGTACCAGATATTTTTTTCTTATTTTATACATAAATTGTGATTAAATCGTCGCTTAGAAAACTTTTGTATCTCTCATAGTTTTTGCGTAATGAGTCGTAAACGTCAAAATTTGCACTTTACGGTTTTAAGTACGCCACTAAAACCAACTGACATACCAAACCGACAAAATTCACAGTGTATAACAATATTGTAGGCTATGATTTGACATATATGAAAATAAAAAATTAAATACTTTTGTATTTAATAAAAAAATGCCGAATTTTAAAATGAAAATTAAAAAACTATAAACAATTTTTTAGTAATAAAAATATTTTTTTTTTGTTTTATGTATGTCAAATCATAGCATGCAACATTGTTATATAGTGTGCATTTTTTCAGTTTGGTATGTCAGTTGGTTTTAGTGGCGTACTTAAAACCGTAAAGTCCAAATATTGACGTTTACGACTCATTACGCAACAACTATGAGAGATACAAAAGTTTCCTAAGAGGAAGATTTAATCACAATTTATGACGTATAAAATCATACAAATATATCTGGTACAAATATAAAAATAAATAAAGACGTTGAAAACTGAGGTAAACCGCACTCTTAACCTCCAGACGTTGTATGTTACGGCATCCAATCACTGACCACAAAGCAGAGATGCAGGTGCGCACGTAAGGCACTGAAACAAAGTGCTGCAAACATATTTTCGCGAAAACTACCTCGCCCTAGCCATGACCTATGTCAAGGAATGATTCCAACATTTGCCTGCAGTGATTTTAGGGAACCACGAGAAACAGGATCCAGAAACGGCTGAAGCCGGGAAGCGAACCCGGACCCTCCCGAATGCGTTTCTTCCACTTTTTCCTTGCAGATCCAGCATTTTGGATCAGCTAGGTATAAAGCTTAACATGTGACGTTATACTAATTTCGGTAAAGGTTTTCGCCTTGTTTCATATCACGCGCATATATTTTAAATTTCATTAGTGTGTCCTGTTAATACTTAAAAAAAAACCTGTCGGAAAGTAAAAAAGATAACCCACAGCAAAATTACATGGGTATTATAGGAACAATTAAATTTGTTAGCACTTGGGACCATTTTAAGTAAATACAGTACTTCCTTTGTTTTTTTCATTAGGGCTGTGCATACATGTGTAGTTCGTGAAATTGTATGTGTACTAATGTATGTTTTTTTTCCTTCACAGGATAACAAGATATTTGTACTTTGCCGGATGTGATTTTGTTGGTTTTAAGTAGCTCAATATGTGAATGAGTGATTGTGTAATAATCTGATAAGTATTTTTCTATCCGTTTTCATTGACTTTTATTTTATGTTTACGATTGAAATGTTTGAAGTTCACCTTGTAAATCTTTTATTTCATTTAATCTCAGAAAATCACTAACTAGAAAAGATAATATTTATTGTGTAAGTAGTAATATGAAAGATTCTATTCAAAATTAAAGTAATCTGAATATCTGCCGTTATGTTTTATTACGTAGATGTACGTGAAATTGATGTGTGATTGTGCATTTTTTACTGGTATGAATGCGATACCTTAACACGGCTAAAATACAGTTTCTTGTCAGTGTAATTTTTTCACATGTTGTAATTACGGTTACACGATTTCTAAAACTATTTATCTCATAAAATTTCGTATGATTGTAGATTACATATTATATTATTAGAATTCTATGGGTAGTAACATTTAATACTGTAATTTAAAGTTAATGTAACACGTATAAATAATTTGTAAAGTGTAAGAAAAGGCACAATGTCTTAACTTCGCCACATTTCAATAAAATCGATGTTATTGTCATTATTATACTTTATTGTTATTATCAATATTGTCACCCTATGCATTAGCTGAAAATGACATGTTTCTGGAAACCAATACGTAAAAATATGTGAAAGAGGAGTCCAAGACAACATTTCCTGTCAACTTTAAGAGCAATCATTTTTCCAGAGTGACTTTTTCTGGGACAGAATCTCTGACACAGTAATTTCGTACATTTGATTTGGGCAAAATATGTACTATACTCATGAAGATGGCAAAACTGTTGCCTAGAATTACTTTTTTTTAGTTTTTGTATACTGACTTCCAAAAAATATGCAGATTTTAATATACATTTTAGCGTTTGTTTATGTACCGCACCCTCTTACAGCAGAAAGACAGGTCTCTGTTATCCTACTGTGCTCTGTGCCTCAGACAACGAATCGCTCTGGAGCAGACAGTTTGATTAGTCGATGGATGGCACTTCGCATGTTCGACGTTAACCGTCAAGGTTCTGCTACAGTGAAACTGTTATCTTTCGGCCGGTGTCCAGTGGTTGCCAATCTGACACCTGATTGGAGGATATCACCATGACGTCAGAGTCGTTACCGTTTTGATGTCGGTGTCGGTGGAGTTGGCCAACTTTTAATTTTCACAGACAACTGGCCGACAATTCACTGACTTACATACATCATGTAGCCACCACATTATTTTGTTTAAACACACGCATACATATATGCGTCATCATGAATATTACGAGCCCTATTGAAGCGTGTTCTCACGCACAATTATAATTTACCAAATAAGTTTAGTACAAGAACATTTATTTTAATTTTAAAATACTGACAATTTTATAATAACGAGTAAAAGCAAATAAATAATTTTACTTTAAAATAAAAAGATTTTATTCGCGTGCACCACGATTCATATCGAACTTATTTTAAAAACACAGCGTCCTTTACAACAAGATTTTGCAATACGAAAAAAGAAAAAGACGAACGGTGATCGATATGCTATTTGTTTGGTATTGCCAGGACTAAGACTTCAAAAGCAAAGCAACAACACCCATTGTAGCCCGCAGCAAGTGAAAGAACGACACGACAGCGACAATCTCACCATCTCAATGTAGCAGGGCCTAAACGCGCATTGCAGACTGCCCGTTCCAAAATGTGAGAAAACAAAAACGGTAAAAAATAGAGGTCCACCTGCAATGTTTCTCCCACTTTTCTCCCCCCCCCGTAACTTCTCCCCACCATCCCCAATCTCTCCAAGTTTCAAGGCGAAACAAACCAAGAGTTTTCGTCTGAAAGCTCAGGCAGAAACACGCCCTAGGCACTCCCGACACAGGCGAATCTCTCTTCTTTCATTCTCTTTCCTTTCTCTCTCTCTCTCTCTCTCTCTCTCTCATACACGCCTTCCTGCACTTCCACCCGACAAACTTATTACACATCAACAGCGGGGCAGGCGGAAAGCAGAAGCTGAACGAAACAGAATATATTACAGAAGCAGATTTAAATTCTCTGACAGTTGCAAAGACGTCTACCTTGGATTAAATTCAATTTTTTATAATTTTTTAATACTAATTTCTGTACTTTGGGCAACAGTAGTGTGTACTATATGACTTGACTGGCAGTTTTGATGTAGCGTTGCTGAAATCAATTTGTTGTTTTGGTTTTGTACGATTGTCTACAGAAGATAAAAAAAAACCATCCTTTTGGCAACACTACAAGACAATTCAATGGAAGGATTCCTCTGAAGTTATGTGTTAACTGTCTACCAAGTTACACACCCTGTCGTGACCAATCTGTATATAAATAAATGGGAAAGTAAAATCATACAGCAATGATTTAACTAATCAAAGAAGGCTATGGAAGTTTCGCCTAGCTAGACGCATTTTTGAGTCCGAGGTCTAGAATAAGAGGTGATGGTAACCTAGACATACACATAACGACACGGTCTTCTCACAAATAATTTGTCTCTATGAGACATTAACCGGTAACCCTTTAAGTTTAAGGTGCAGCATTATAAGTAAAGCTGTATTGTACGAACCAATTCATTTTCTAAGATTATACACCAGTTCATACGCACATAAAAAGAACCACAAGAACATAAATGTTTGTCGTTTTCGCCCCGAGAAAATACGGTTTAAATGTAGTGGAGAACATGGAATGAATATACACGCGGCAGCCTTGGGCAGGCAGTAACCTTAAGAGAAGTCCTTGCCGGTGTCGAATTTCCAGTTTTTACGCGTGGGAACAGCTTAGCGATAAGAGCCAGTGTACAACGCTTGACGAGAAGCATGTCGCCTCTATTCGCAGCGCGCCTAACTGGGGTGCAAAGTTTCCGTTGTAGTTCTTCCCTACGGGACATTAAGCGGTGACCACAACATTTTATTTTTGAATAATGTGAAGTAACGACCAAACGCATGCCTCTCACTTTGCACTTTACGAATTCAGGTAATATTTTCGGAGTTACAGCAGTCTAAAAAACTCGTTTTTAGAAATTATGAGAGGCCCCGAAAATAATGTTTCTAACAAGCGTGCTGAATTTTTTGACATAGAAGCATAGTTTCAAGTGTGTGTTCTTTTCATAGATAAACATAATATGAATACGTTAAGAGGTTTCGCGTAAAAAAGAATACGCGGGACACGCTACAACACTGTCCATGCGCCAGTCGAAGACTCGTCGTAAGGCGATAAAATTCTCAATCTTCTTACTCAAAATACGACATTTTCACAGTACAGAATATTCTTGTCATGTAATATTCTAAACGCCATATGCTATTTGCAATTTTGGAGTATATGAGCATATAGGCCTATAAAAGAATACAAAGAATTTATAATGGTCCATTAATGATATGTAATATAATACACTCACGGGATGCTTACATACACGGGATCAAAAAGTATCTTGGAAAACAATTAAGATCTTGTACATGTTTTTCCGTGACACGTGACATGAATGTATCGTAGTTTACTTACAGTAAGCTGTAGTACGTTCAATTCCAGTAATAACAGTTTTTTACGCAGGAAGTTAGGTAAACACGTTCAAACATTAATTATGGTTTGTTCATAACTCCATTCCATAGGATAAATAATTATGACATAATCAGTCAAATATTAAACGCTACTACCAGAAAGTTTGAGAAATTCTAATGCAAAACACGTAATGAATAGTTAGTGGAAAAATTGAACACAAGGGCACACAAATCCTTGGCTTGTGAATAGCTACCGAGCCTACTGGCACACTTTATTCCTTTGAACTAATGATGGCTTTCCGCATGATAAAAAATATGGATCCTTCCTCAGAAAACACCTCTTGCTGGATTGTGCACAAACCACGGCCATAAAAAAACCCTTCCGCTTTCGGATTTGCTCCGCCATTATTTCGCAGATTTAACGTTACTGCTGTCTCGTAAAACTGCCCGGCGGACAGCCGTTAACTTCCACGCACAAAGCGAGCTGAAAAATCAAGCATGGCACGGGGGGGGGGGGGGGAGGGGGGGGCAGAAGAAAACGAAGAAGAGAAGAAAAGTATAAGGAAAAGAAAAAATTAAAACTGCCAAATGCATTAGTCTTACCCCCACTGCTGTAATCGGATCTAGAAGAGAGGAGCATTGGAATTTCGACTTGTCGATAGAAGAACGGTTACATTACTCGTCTACAATTATTTACATCATTTTCAAATTACAGACCCTACAAATTTTTAGTGTCAATATAACGAATACAGTACGAAAATGAAGCTGTATGAATTGTTTAAGGATTACACATGGACACACTGCTCGAGTTGCATTGAACGAAAATACCTTTCTTCTCTCTAACTAACGTGAGTTTAACGCACCAGCTTGAATTGCGGTAACAAATATTTAGGGACCTTAGAACTACGGAAGAACAATAACTACCTTTGATGAATTTAATAAAATGTATTTTATATACTGCCTTGTATACTTATGAAATTAAATTTAGTCCACTGAGAAGTGAGCATTGAATTTATGACATGTAGCTTACCTCTGCATGAGTATGAATATTTAATAATGTAACCAGACTCACAACAATGCCAATACTACAGCAGAGTCTTCACCTTCGGTTGTTATTTCCGACGACACGAAAGGTTTGGTTGCAAGCTATATGTGTGGTGAGTTTGCAAGATATGGTAATTTAGTAATACACATCAAGACCTGAGATGGTAACTTCTTCTCCAACTGAAAATCAGTTTACTTTGTCACCACTGCAACAAATACTAAGCCTCACCTGTCTGCTGCTGCTTTGTTTACAGAATCCGTAGAAGACGAGGGTCCTAAAGACTGTACAAGTGATAGACGGCGCGCAACAGAATCAGTCCGTGCAAAGTATACTTAAACTTGCTAAACTCTCTCATGAAAATGATGAACTTCAAAACTGAGCCACTAATGAAGCTTTGAATACTGATGAAGATAGGAGGCTTGAGAAAAGGAAACTTATTCCATGGAAGAATTTGATAACGATAATGACGGATCTCCGACAAAGAAAGTGAACCTTGATCTACTTGCTGGGCGAGGAAGGGATGAAGACAGTGCTGAAGTTGACACCGATGAATATTATCCCGACAATCTCTCAGAACTGTCAAATTAAGAGACGACGATGCGTGATATGAAGACGATGGACTCTGACCAAAATGTTGACTGAATTTTCCGATGATCCTAACGAACTGGTGAACAGTCTCAGACTATTAATCGTTACACAAGATTCTGGAGATTATTCCCATATTCACTAAATGTATTGTATTATTCAAGAGCTGAAGGAAAGATGCTACATTTAATAAACATATAAATGTATCCTGTTACGAATCCTAAAGTGAAACCTGAAATAAATCCTGAATTTATACCAATAATGAGTTCTAATATGAAGCCAAATATGAATAATGATACAAATCAAGTAATTTTTTAGACGCGATGTGTAGTTGGGAAGTGATATTGGTGGTGTTAACGACTTTTTCACCTTTCTTCAACCGTCACGATATTGAGAACATCTATTCGATAGTGATGATGGGAACTTAATATATTTTTGCCGAACCCTTCGTCAGAACCTAAGAGCTGTTCGCTCGTCTTAATGACTCCTTAGGCCCTCACTAAAAGTTCTTCACCCAGGCTGACGACCTCAGCTGCTGATGCGACCACTTCGCCCCATGATTGCGACATCTTCGCCTGTAACAGCGATCACTTCAGCCATAGCAACGAGCAGTTCGCCAATGTTACATATTTGTATTAAATTGGTTTCTTTAGAATTTTGAAGATAATTTGATTGATTTTTATTGGAAACTGATTGGATATGGAAGTTGGTAAGTGGGAAGGGTCTACAGGTCAGGGGTTTATGGTAAAACATCATGCATGTTAGTACTATATTTTATTAAATAGTTTCTTTGTTATTTTTTAAACAATTATTTGATTGCATTTTTCGCAAATCTATCGGGGTAGGCCTATAGGTAAATTGGGTATGGGGCTTATTACTATCATTTAAATATACTGTTAGTTAAAATTAACCGAGCCAGGTGGTGCAATGGTAAGACATCGGACTCGCATTCGAGAGGGCCCGGGTTAGATATCCGGCTCCGGCCATCAAGATTTCTGTTTTATATGATTTCCCTAAATCGCTCCAGGCAAATAATGGGATGGTTTCTTAACAAGGGCCATGGCTGACTCCTTTCCCAGCGCCAGTCTTTGCACCAAGTTGTGTGTAACCGTATCTAAAGACTTCGCTATTGACGAGACGTAAAGTCCAATTACCTCGTCTTAATTCAAATAAAAAATCGTAATTTAAAAAAATAAATACTGTATTTCAAATTAAAATGAATAATAGCTATTGAGTTTTATATTACTAAGGGAGGGAAGAGTGGTTTAAGCAATTAATATTATTTGCATTTTAGTATAATATTGATATAAAATTAAATAATGTAATTAAAACAAATAATATTACAATTATTTTATTTATATCGATTGGTTGTTATATGCCCGGTCGGGAGGGGGGCCTAAACTATAAAATGTATATATTCAAGAATAATGTTTAAATATAAAAATAAAATAACTTTTAAAGAATTAATAAATATTAGTTATGTAAAACTAAGAATATCGATTGATTTTGAGATTGATCGTCAGTATCCTGCTTCATTAGCATGTAAGCTCAAAAACAGCTCATCTAGTCGCTCTGAGAAGCCAACAATGCCATACGGTGTTTGGTGGAAAGAACGAAAACAAAGTAAAATTTTGAGGGATAAAAATAAATGTTGGAGAACCTTTGAGAAATCTAAGACGTTTTTGAGGATAAAAAAAGGATATTTTGGGGAGAAAAAGAGAAAAAAAGGCGGCCGGAAGGTCGTGACATCAAAACATGGCGGTGAGTCCGCAAAAAATCTCATAGCTCCTGCAGCAAAACCGGCCAAACTATCTCTTCAGCGTGAACAGGATAAGACATCTTACGTTCATTTACGTTATTGCTGGTATTAGTTTTCGTATATTTCGCCAAATTCTGTTTGTTGAAAAGCAACCGTTTTAAGCTTATTAACGTTGTTAACATACCTCGTTAATAGCTCGTAAACAGCCACATGCACGGTGTTTTCGTGACGATTAGTCATTTCCTGGGAAAATTAGATAGAGAATGGTAGGCCGGAAGTGCCTCATTTATAATGCTACAGCGCAAAGCTTGGGAACCTGAATGTGGAACATTCTGTACGGTTCTTATCGGCATCATTATATCACACTAGAGCATGAATACTTTCCATGTGGTGGCCCCCAACAACGATGCAGACATGGCAGCGTCCGTCGCAAAAGGTTCTGCCGCATTGACTGTAACACATCTCTGACAATGTACTCATGACATCACAGGCAGCAATAATGTTTACCACGATATCTTCTTCATAATCATTATGCACCCGTGTCCCGTAGTTAAGAGATTTGTTGCGCTTTGCATGACTTTGTGGCCTTGCACAAATTGTAGAGTGGAAATACTAAATGAGGTAAGTGCCAAAAGAGACCAACTCGAATTTCTCACATCAAAATGAACTAGGTGCTGATGCCAATGTAATGCTGTAAGAATTACGTCTGAACAATTTTTCTGACATATTTTTTGAGCATATGAAAATCGCCAACCCCATATGTCCACAGGCTCATGCAGCGCTGTTTTTTTATTTTTTAGGCAAAAAACATATTTTTTGGCACTTAGCTCCTTTAGAATTTCCACTTTTTATTTAGTTTCAATGTCTTATGTGCATATCTGTAGCTCTGCTGCAATTAGATTTTTACCTCTCACTTGTATTGAGGTTCTACTGGGATATCACAGACGTATGACATCATAATAACCTTATTCTGATTGGTGCAATCAAACGAGAGACGTGCCTGAAGAAAGACACGCTGCCAGTAACCATGAAGCAAAGCTGCTTATATACACTACGGCATTGAAACAAAGCGATGCAAAATATTTTCGCGACAAACTCCAGACTCTAAATGTCTGACATGACCCCACGCGGTGAGATCAGAGATACATTGAACGTTCAAGGTATTTCAGATTTTCTTTGCCACGTTGTTTGTTAATAACATTTAACCGAGAATTTTCTGGCTGACCATTTCCCGATTCATTTTGCTCCTTAGTTTCTTCCGCCAGCATCCCTCAAAGCTAGACTTATCACGAAAATAGACTGTGCAATCATACGTTACATAAGGTATAGGAATTTGTTTATTTGCCTTCGCACTCGGTCCATGAGAATCATTATACTTCTGTTTGTTCCCGATTCATTTTGAGTCTTTGGTTTTTTCTCAATCATCCCTCAAAGCTAGAGTTGCCACGAAAATAGCCTGTGTAACCGTACATTATGTAAGGCACAGTGATTCCTCGCGTTTATTTTCCGTCGAATTCATTAACAAGTAAAGTTCATGAGATTCATGAATTTTATTTTCGTTTGTACTGCTGAGAAAAAAAATCTTTCGCTTATCTTTTATTTTACCTTCGCCTCGCATCTAACACGGCCTTTCCATTCCGTTAACTGACATTTTCTTCCTCTGCTCCCAGCATCTTGGTTTGCGTTCTTTTATCTGCTCGTAAGCACGTGTTCCCGCCGTGTTTCGCATTCCGAACACAAACCCGGTGGTAGTATCTCTGTCTCCTTCCACTACCCCCTTATCTCCTCCGCCCCTTACACAAGGAGAGAAAGAGACCGACAGACAGCAAGCAGAAGGGGAAAGCGCTCGTTACTGCAAGATCGATACATGCCGAATGATGCCTCCAACTCTTGAATTTTCCTCGAAGAAGCGATGCGCGTCTCAAGTAACGCAACTGATGTACAGATCCGGCGACGGATACGGTTTTTTTTTGTTCATAGAACAGAACAAACGTTATTAGTCTCTACAACTATCATCTTTATACCTTCTCCTCTGAGAACCTACTTTTCCTCATACATTCCAGTAGACCTTGCAATGGCATTATGGTGAAGGGGCTTCAAGGTAAGCTGCAGGTATTTGTTCTAACTGTACCTATTTACTTCCTGGCTTACAACTTAAGACGCTTTAGAGAACTCACTCGCTGGAGTAGGATAGGTTATTTTAGTCACGTGACCAGGTTTTGTCGATTACCATAATTTGATGAACCCCAGAAACGCAATTCATGGTTTCATGATGACGGAAAATCAAAAAGCCTACATATTTTCTACATGATAAATATTTTGCCAAATGCCACGTTCGTAGTGCATTTTTCACACGTTATTTTATATATATTTAAATATAATATTGGTTCCGATAGTTGAACAATAAGTCATCAGTTGAAATTTCGAACACAGCTAGATTTCACTCGGAAGGAATTTTGAATACCTTAAACTTGAAATTTTGGCTGACTGAATTTTCGTAAGTGCTTTAGGCCCCTGGAACGTATTTATTCAGCGGATATCACTCCGAGGTGTATAATGGCTTCCTGGTAGGTAGATCGTTAGCGGCCGCATTACGTTCAGTTTGACTCGGCCAAAGAGTGGATATTAGTTATTGCTGCTTTCACAGCACGTACTAAACAAACAGCAGCTTATCTTGGAACTATTCGACACGCGCCACCGCAGGTACGTTTAGTCGAGAACGACGTCATAAGAGTAGATGACAACACAATTAGACACAATAACAGAAATTGGGAGAAAATTGGCCATGGCCTTTTTTAAGGTACTATCTCAGAGTTCGTCTGGAGCGACTTCGGGAAATCATGGAAATCCGAATTCAGGATGGCCGGAGCCGAGAATCTAACACCGAGTCCTCCTGAATGCGAGTCCAACGCTATTTTCGACAGCGTGAAAGTAAACATTAGAGATAAATGGATGACTTGAAAAGGCAATACACACGTATAACGTTCTTTGAAAGCATTTCCTAAGCAGACGTCAGTCACTCAGGCACGTTGAGCAGTTTTCGAATAAACTACTTACGGCAGAAGCTCTGTTTGACTGCCTGGTCTGACGGTCACCTTGACAGAAATGCGATGCCCGATGCGCAGAGATGGCGACATTTCGCGAATTCAATGACCTGCATGATATAATCAAATATCCTATGCATACTCAAGTCCCGACCAATTTGTCCACTAGCTGCTACTCAGTGGAACAGCAGACAATGAACGAATATAGGGCTTGAGTATGCATAGGTTATTTGATTCTAACATGCAGGTCATTGAATTCGTGAAATTTATCCATCTCTACCGATGTGTAGAGGCACGATTATTTCGAATTTTGATTCTAGGTCAAGTTGAACGGCAATAACGTATACTTCACTCCTCCTTCTGTGATTATACGAGAGCGGTTTTAACACACATTTGACGACTGCAAGCCAGTTATAAATAAGGAAACAAGTCGTGGGGATATCACGTGCAACACGTTTGTACAGTTACAAGCCAATGGATATCGCCAGTACACGTATAGAACTGAGAAGTCTAGGCTGTTGCCAGATGAATACGCGAAATACTCGTGCCTCTACCGATGTGACATTAGTTGTGCGCGTGAGTGCGACCCTTATTGCTTCTTTTATTATGTCTCCATCTCGAAAAACAACCACAGACAGCGATCCCTCATTTACGTCGACTGTTGCATTGGCGGTGGCCAATAATCGTGTCTTGGTGGACTAGTTAGCACTTTTAGCTATCATAATTGCGTGGCCCGATTAAATACACACATTATTACATATTTAGCAGTTAAGTTCTTGACATATATTTTTCCTAGTATTCGAAACCGGGATGTCGTTATTCAAAGGTGTTAAGCAAGTTCGGGCAAATGAGGTCGTCTTCCGTCTGACGGTTTTGAAGACCCGATCGTTCCTAGTAGTATCATTGCGACCATTCTAGCATAGTTCACTATTTCAGCGGAGATAAGTCTGTAAACTATTGAACTATGCATTTGCTTTCGAGGTGTAACCCTAATGAGGAAAAATATTGTGGAAGCTACGTTATTCTTATATTCACATAGAAAAATATTTTCTGTGGTAAACAGAAAAAGAAGTATAGCCACAAATAATCCACGGTCATTAAAAATAATATTGGGTTCATAGCAAATGCAAAATAATTTAGCAACACGTGAACTTCCTACATAACATTTTTTTCAGTGAAAGCTGTCCATCCTACTACTTTCCGTTCCAGCTTACAGCAAGTTTTGCACTTAAAAAATTTCGAATTACGAGAGTAACATTAGTGGATTTTTATGTAACGACCCCGTACAGTTTCAAATATATGAACCCTTTAAAACATGTTTAATGCCAAATTACACCTAGTATCAGTTGTAATAAACATAGAAATTTCAATTACTCACAGTGTAAACATGAAACAATAAACACCCATTAAAAATTTCGATACTGTGTAGTTTACGATGCGGTATACAAGTCGAGTTCCAAAAATTTCAAATTATATATGATTTTTAAAAATGCATTCTTTGCCGTTCTAACTGATTGTTTCCTCTCTGGTAAATCAAGTCTAAACATTTTAAATTAAAAAATATAAAAAGCACTCTTATTTATTTACTGAGATATTTGTTATCCTTTGATTTTTAAACTCAAATACAGAATAAACCAAGAAAGTCAGAACTGTCACAGATTGTATGGTGTTTAAATAATTTGTTAACATGTGTTAACGAACATCGTAAAAATATATCAATTAATAAAGTATAAAAACAAATGTATTCCTCTGAATGCATTAAAAAAAACTGGTTTTCGTCACGTTACTAATGGTACCGTAAAAATGGTTTCATATTTAGGTATTATTGGCAGGTCGGAGCAGTGTACACACATTGACACTGGTGAGTAAGTGAGACATTTTGATCAGCGCTTAACATCGAGGTATTAAGCGTTGGTGAGACATGACATGATGTCATTGTGGAGCAGCGCCAGAATGAAGAGGCTAGGGAAACGGGAGCTCGCCCAGAAAACCCGCCGACCAACGACATCTCATTGACATTGGTAGGAAAGAACGTCTTGTCAGGTCTCATATATTCTGAACAACAGGTGTGTGACTTAGTGCTTGGCTTCATCCCTCTTCAACCCCCTCCAAAACTTAATAAACACAATCAGTAAGTCACGTCGTTATGAACCTTACTGCATAGCCACGAGATGGTACACTCCAGTACAGTGCTGTTAAGA
>PNEQ01070646.1:17215-56725 GCA_003012365.1 Medauroidea extradentata
TTTTTTTTTTTTTTTTTTTTTTTTTTTTTTTTTTTTTTTTTTTTTTTTACATTTTGTAATTAAATACAAGTTTTGAACAGCAAAACATGAGCAATGGCGTACGTCCACAGTCCAATAAATTCTAATTGTAAACTCCTATTGCAACAAACTTCTAAAAATAATAACAACAAATGAACTAATACCGTTGTAATTACCCTAAACAGAAATGCTATAGTTCACACAACGCTTTGTCGTAAACGACCAAGCAAACATTATAGTCCATAACCACAATATTTTGCAACATAATCAACGACCGTAAAGGTACTAATGACTACGAAGCAAAAAAGGAACGGAAACTCGGCAACAGCAACTTCACATGGTTGCCAACAGCCAAATTTACTTCAACTGGCATCTTTGTTCCGACGTTAAACTTTTTCTTTCTCTGGCGCACCTGCGTAACCAACAGGAAACTCCCACGTAGCTTTGAAAAGCGCGCAAAAGTGTGCTAGCAACTACGATTAATACCGAAGCGAAGACAGCAGCAATGCACCTTGTTTGAACTAGGTTCGAACGGAACTGTAACGATCGCCCTGAAAAGGCTCCACCTATAAATAACTGAAGGAAGGTCAACCCGGCAACAGTCATCAGCTCCCTAATCACTTCGGAAGTGCAAGACAGGAACATTATTAAGTAAATCTTCTTTGATGGGAAGAAAATACAAACTTATATTACACTTCGGTCAGTCGAAGCGGAAGAAAAATTGGACGTTTTCTGTGCTTCCTCAAAACTTGACAAAGCTTCACAGAAATAGGCTACCTACATCAATCACGAATGTTTTTGCCGTACTTGTTTGTCTTATGAATTTTACATAAAACAAGTTGCGACTTGATTTTAGAAAAATGCCTTACTTTGTGTTGTATATAGTTACGAAGACCCAGACATAGAATCTTGTAGCGGCAAGTGTGGGGTACCGTACTGTTAGTAAATCACCAATTGATGTCTCATAGATGCAAGTTGCTGGCGAAAAGACTGAATGTCAGTTGTGTGAATAAGATATTAGGGTGAGACGGGATGTGCATACTATGTCATCTTTGCTACTGTCATGTCAGGTGGTCACCTTAAGGCGTTCATTTACCAGCTATAATAACTGCGTCTGAACATGTTTGACGTGCGCGATTTTTTTTATAATTTTTAACAAAATTATAAAATGTTTCCACGTGTTTCACCAATGGGTAGGAAATGCGTTCCAGACGATGGCTCTCAACGGTAGCTTACTTTCAAGTCATCACACACACTGGAAATATAATTTTCATGCAATTCAACACACAGCAGCAGCTAAAAACAGCTTATTCCTACTTCATTGATACCGCAATATATGGTCAGAGACGTGCATTGAGTTTCGATGTAGAATCACGCCAACACTTAAATATTTTAATTTCCACAAAAATGAATAAACTGCTACACAAAGTTATCAGGTTGCGCTGGGCAACAACGTTTTCATACGCCGACAAGAGTAATATAATTTTGCCTATGATAAACTTAGGTCTCACTAGACGATCGTCTTAAGGACGCAATAGCTACAAAGCTCAGATATATTTATTTCATATTTAGTTAACAAAATATTCAATTTTTCTAACTTGTCACAAGCTTAATTTTTGGAACGGAGACATCCTTATTACACATTTCTAAGTTTTCTTTTTAAATAAACTTAAATGTGCGTTCAGACAAAAATTAATTTAAATTAGTCATTACGCAATACGAGCGCTCAATGCGACACAATTACATACCTAATTCTCATAAATAATGTGAAAATTCGAAACTAATACACGACTTACGTATTTTTTCTGAAGATTCTAGCAATGAAGATTCTTAATCTACGTAGAATATGATGCATTTTAACAAAGCACACATTAATATATATGCTTGGGATGATATTAAATAAAATAAAAAAAACTAATTAACTTCCACTTGTTACAAAAGAGAGACCAAAGCTTACAGCGAGTGGATAGTGAAGTTCTAGAAACTAAAACATTGTTATAATAGCAAGACTTACACTTCATTATTGCCATGAGAAGGGAAGAAGCAGCATCCGAGATTTACAAAATTGTACGATATGGGTAACCGTGTTAATAGCTTTCTTAACAGAATAGACATTTTGCTTCACGTCTAAGACATATTTTCAAACTTGTAGTGCAATAAGAAAGCATTAACTTAGAAAGAAATGGAATGTATAAGTTGAGAATTGTGCTACGTCGAATAACTTAATCTTACTTATTATCCATAAATCTCTACCACGCGCGTTCCTAAGGTCAGAATTTCATTTGCAAGTTAAGTTGCATAAATTTTTATATAATTTCAGTGACACAAGCAAAACAAATATTTACACATACCGTCACGCACGATATATTCATTACATGAAACAGGTGCGAGAATCATTTCATTTAAAGACGTTGCACTCAAATGTTTTGTAGAAAGTTTTTTCGAGAAAAAAAAACTGAATAACAATTTTTCCCTCTTTATTTCACCGACAGGCAACAACTACGGTGCATTTTGGAACGTCTGTCAACGTGTATTTAATGTCTTTGAATGTTTATTGCAATGGGACAGAATAACGTACTGTACTATTCTGGACATACGCCCCTGCAATATTATGTCCCAGAAATCTTAGAATGAGACTAAAGAAAAAGCCTATTTAAGGAATTAATAAACAAGAAATAAAGGAAACAACAAGAAATAAAGGAAAATAAAATAAATATCCTATGTTCATTTTATTTTATTTGTTTTTGACTAATTCCTTAAGGGGTTTTTCATGTTCTGTTGTTTTGGTTTATGGATGTGTTGACTATAGCAAAACTAGGCTTGCGTTCTCATTTTTTTTTTTTTTTCGATTTTGGTTTGTTTGTTTTCTCTTAGTATAATTCTAAGATTTCTGGGACGAAACAATATTGCAATGGCGCATGTCCACAATAGTACAGTTTGTCATGCCATCCCATTACAAGAAACAATCAAATACATTACACAATTGTTTCGCTGGCCAGCAACATGGCGGAAACGCCTACCGCCAATCAGTCTAAAGCGGCTGCTCTGCTAGCCGGAACCCAGGCCAATAGGAAACATGCCGTAACATGCAGGAGCCAAACAGCGACGGAGTTGGTATCAACAGTCTCAGGCAGCCAATCAGCGGCGAAGTTCGCCCGTATCAAAACGAGCCGCCACGTCATTTCACGTCTGTATTACTATTTAATCTGTGGTTCAGTGCACGTTTCTGAGGTTCACATACATCCGGTTAGTACATTTTGAAGTACGGCAGACTGAAAAGGCTGTTGTTAGCTATGTTGTATAACTTAATTCTTTTCACCAAAAATCGTTGCCTCTAAACATTACGTTTTAAAATGACATTCCGTACTTGTGCGAAGTGTATTTTCTTGTCTTTCATTGTCATAGTGTTCGCAGTAAAAAAACACCTTTATCTGACACAGTTAGAGATGATGTTACATAGCGGAAAAACTGTACTGCTTACTGGGTTTCAACGCACGTTCAGCTTATTAAAAACATATATTACTGGCTTTAACTGGTTCGTGGAGCTGTTACCCTATTTGAATAAGCCAATAAGAATCCCGCTATTAATATTTGATGCCAATTATTGGTCTTTAGACAACTACGTTGTCTCAAAGTTACATCATCCAATCATACATCCTGCAAGGAATCACAGTGTTTTCAAATGTGTGTTGGTACAAGTAATTTTCGCCGATATACCATCGTATCTACACACAGAGTACAACCCGTTTGACGCTCGTGGTAGAGGGCATCCTTAAAAGCGAGGTTTCAGAATTTGCAGGGAGATATGTAATAAATAGGATTAGCGTCACAAATGAAGGGGTGGGGTGAATGGAAAATCGTCGAGAAAACCTGAGACCAACAGCATCGTCCAGCACAATCCCCACATTCCTTACTGATAAGAAGTTATTATATTTACGTTGTAATTGCATCCGAAAGATTGTCTAGTACTACTTGAGTAGAACTTCACGATTGCCAGAGCCACGCCCAGTAGGTTGCATCCCTTCTACACCAAGCGGCAACAAAAGAATGGCGCCGTAACAAGACGAAGCAAGGGTTTTGCAGAGTGCTGTGGTCGGGAAAGAAAGGAAGTAGCTACAAGAGGGTGTCGGTTCGTTAGAAAAGGAAGAAACAGCGGAGTCCTCACAATAACACCATTCAGACGTCACTCTTTTACGGCACGTCCATTTTGTAAATTAAAAGGCAAGCACAGAGCGACGTCTGGCGTCCGTATTGTTCGACCTCGGCTATCGACGCGCCGTTGTTTGACACCACAGCAGGTAAGCACAGCTGGGAACGACTTTCACAATGTCACCTGGATTGTTATGTCGGCAGTCACGCCACATGTTTACTGTCTAGTATAACCCTGACGTAGTCCTGGGTTCAAATCCTTGCTCGGGCATGGCTGGTGTTGTCCTTTCATTTCACTTGGCTCTCATCGGCTCTTAAAGCCACAGATTCCATTTTTTTTATGCTGTTTTTGCCAGTTTCATTTTGTAAATCCTGAAAGTGAGCAGACATGGTAAAACCGTTACATAGAAATGTTGGAAATTATTTGTACTATGAACCCTAATTTTATTGTTCAAATATAAGGCTCTATATTTTTGACTAGTTATTGGCGTAATTAAATTTTCTTAAAGTCAGTAATTAGCAAAAAATACAAAAACTTATGAAAAAAACGCTACATAGTTAAAAAATTTTCAACATTTCTATGTACCGGTTTTACGATTTCTTCTCCCATTCAGGATTAAAAAAATATCTTACTAAAATAGCATAAATAGGGTCCCGTGGTCTTAAGGTGGCCGTCCGGGTGAACATATTTACCGTGTCTGAGGTCTAGATGCTTGTAAGCGGTAAGAACGAGACAGAATGCGCCCTACATCTCAACCTAGCCTCTCGGCGCCAGTCAGTGAACTGGTGTGAAGTCTTCCCGCCGACAAAGCGCTTCTATGTGACTTTCAGTGACGACCCTAACATTTTATGACGTAATGTTAAATACAAAGGTTTGTTGTACACGCCCATACATTTTAAAAGATTCTGCAGGAAGATTTACAAACCTTAAACATCGCATAAACACACATTTTCGCCATATTCGGCTGCTAGAAAGTATGCTTTAATGATTAATAGTGAACTTTGAATGAGTATTCGCTCGTGTAACGTTCTTTAAATGTTATTCCTAAGCAGACATCACTAAGCAGTTTTCTAATAATTTGTTAAAGGCCGAAGTTCTGCACACCGCTACGCGGTCTGGGCAGGCGGCCAACTTAAGAGCGCGTGGTAGATTAATAAACTCTGAAAACATTAATTCATTTCTACGCTTTTTTTGAAGCCAATATTGATTGAATACTCAATGACAATCCTAGATAATGGTATTTGCCAACTTTATGAGTAAATATTTATCCAAAATTACTAATTCGTTACGCGTGGCCTATTGCGCCGCAGTTAAATGCACGAGGTTCCGGCGTCAGAGATTGTGCGTCAGAAGTTCGTAACACTGGAAAAAAAATTGTTTAAATCGTTGGCTAAAACTATTGTCTAGGATTGCTATTGTTTAATTTTCGCAAACTGGCTTCAAGAAACCTACAGTTATAGATTAATGCCTTTAGCGCTGCACTATGTACCACGCCCTCTTAAGGGACCTCCCTAGTTAAGTTGCGTTTGTGTGTGTGAGGCAGGAGGAGTAAGAGCGCCGTTGACCGACGTACATAGTGCATTATCGGCTTATCGCCTCTCCGCGCTAGTGACTCAGCTGGCATGCAATGCGTTACTATTATCCTCTTTCCTGACTTAAAGCGGTGACCACATTATTTTATGTGTGGCCAGCATAGTTCAAAGTCTAACGCCTGTTTCTATAGTTGTGTTTAACGAATACGATTGTTATTTTTATACATACAGCAGTCTGGAAAAGCCATTTTTGGCCATTTTGAGGGGCCCAAAAATTGATAAACGTTCCAAATTTCTAAAACTATAGCAACAAAATTTGAAGTGTGTGTTCTTTTCGTAGATATACAAATACAACATGCAGGCACAGACATAAATTCAACAAAGAAGGAAAATGTTCCTTATTTGCTACATTAAACATAACTAGATAATGAAAATTGGAAAGTTGAAAGATTTAACAGATGTAATGGATCAAGACAGGATTCTAATGACAGCCATCCAGGAAATTCGGAAAACAGATCAGGATCCACTAGTATCAGAATGATATCGTATTTACACAGGACCTCCAGGAAAAAGAGTAAGAATGTCCTCCAGTTTGGAATGGGATTCCTAGTCCATAATAGCATATTAGACTCAATCGAGGACTTCTCATCAAACTCCCCAGGAACAGCAACTTTAACAATTAAAGTAGAGAACAAATTCTATACATTGATAAATGCACAATGCCACAACAAATGACAAAAAGCACAAAAGATGAAGAAGACACGGAAACATTTTGCGAAGAGCTGGACCAACTGATATCAAACATCCCTGTTACCCATGCTGAAACCTTGCTAGGAGATTTCAACGAAAAAATAGGACAAGAAAGACGGTATCGAGCGTTGGTAGGTAAACGACCAGCTCATAAATTCAGAGTCCTCAGGTAATGCGCACGTGAAAATGGTTCACTAATATCGTTGACAATTTTGCTATGTTAAAGTACTATAAAAATATTTCTTTTAATTATTTCAATGAAAATATTGTTCTGATTTTATAAATAGAAATTCAATTCCAGGAGGAGATCCTATCAAGGATGTTGAGTATCTTGCAGCTCAGTATCTTATATTTTTATGAATATTCGAGTCTTTAATTTTACATCATAAGTGATACAATTTTCACGAATTATAACTTATTTTGGTTGCATGTTGTCTTTGTATAATAGTCTGTGAAAGTTATGATATTGACTTTTTGTCTAGCCATTAAAGCAAAAACTAAACGACTTCTAATAAAATACTATTTTCGAAGATATAAAAAGAAAACTTAATACAGTTAAACCAACATATATTTTGCCACATTTTGAATTAATTCTGACACTTATACAAAGGGCCAAAGGACGTTTCGTGAAGAAATCGTAGACATGTTTTCGAATAACGAATGATGAAGAAATGTGTTCGAGTTGTTATTAAAATGGCTACGCAATAACGTCAAAATTGTGACTTTAACAGCAAATTGCATAAAAAATTTAACAAAAAATATTACATAGTAAAAACTGTGAGACATAAAACAATGAGCTGGAAGTAACACAACGCCCTTACGGCGAGTGGTGCATGGTGTATATTTTGTTTGTAAAGTTGTGAGACTTTGAATATTTGATTCATAAACACATTTTGATGCGTTATTTGTTCATTAAATTTTTAGACGCCAATTTGTTTTAATTTCTAAAGTTGTGAGACCATACACATTTGATTTATAAACACATTTTAATGCGCTAGTTGTGCATTACTTTTTAGAGGTTAATTTCTTTAAATTCAGCTCTCTAGAACATGTATATTTATGGGAACTACGTGTAAAAAATAAAGAACGTATTTAAATTCAGGTTTTTAACTTATGGTAACTAAGGAGCTGGACACTGTAATTGGCTTAAATTAAACGAAAATTAATTTGAAATTATATTCCTAGATGAATTACTGTTAAATATTTTATGCCACGAAATTAATGAAATTTGTAGCAAAACATACTTTCACTCCAGGCAACTATTGACAGGTAAACTCAGTAATATAACTACCTCAAGCTATTATTAATATATTATCCTCTCTCTTTAGTAAAGATGCTACACAAAACATATGTTCCGTAGCAGATGTTCTGAAAGTGTGCGTTATTTTCTAAAATCCTCACAATGAAAGAAGTTGCAGGTTCCGTTCTGTTGTCAGAACATGTAACTTCCATCAGGCAACCGCAGTGGGCACTCCAAATGCACGTTGTGCAGTTTTGACACTTTTCTAGTTTTCCGTTCACCAATTGTTTTAACGACGCCGCTTGCCACGCGCTTCAAACGCATCGCAGTAATGTTGCGAAATCTTTTATTTATTTTTTTACGTAACTAAAAGTAGCAAATTACTTCAATTGAAGCACATACCACATGCAGTTGATAACTAGAGACTTCATTAGTCGTTAGGTTAATTCATCTACAGAATGAACAGCTCAATTTGTTTAGTGAAATTTTTGCGGCTAGTATAATCAAGAAGTCGAATTTACACTGGCGTTCATAAGGACCTCGATCTTTGGGAAGGTTGGGTTTCCACCTGAAGTTCTTCCCGTTTCCAATACCAGAGAAAATTTCCTAGCAAACTAGTTCATAAGAAAATCGACTGCCTTCCAAATCTGAAGTTGAATTATTATTATCAGAAATAATGAGCAAAGAAGTTCAACAATGCAGTGAAATATCTATCCCTTTACTTCTTCATTCAACCGTCATATTTTCTCATTTGGCTTGTCTCAGTGATGAAGTCAAGTATTTGACAGTTGTGTTACTAAGAGTAATTCCTTTTGATGAAGCTTCAGAGACATATGGGTTTACTGAACGAACAGGTTTACTGCAATCTTATTTACGGCCATCTTTCTAAAAAGAGAATTGTCAGAATGGGGCCGACTAAACTGAGATTTTCTATGCCACTTATCATCATACCGTAACTATTTCGCATTGAACTGAAAATACCTCTCTTCCAAAATGAATTTGAAATTACATTAATGGCAATGTTTAACGAGGTAATATTACTCGTGCTCTCACGTACGCCAGCCAAGTCCCTGGAGAATTCACTCGGAAGAGATGAATCACTGCTACAGCATCAGTATTCACCTGGAGCAAACATGAAACACTACTAGGAAACATCACCTGCAATGCGGACAGTTTATCTCCGACCTTCAACCTTTTCCAATGAACGTCGAAGTCGGCATTCCGTGACTAGCGTGATTGGTGAGGAGACTTATTAAAGAACCTCGAGCAATCGTGTCCGTGCACGCTTCTGAAAGCTTTTATAAGTCCACTTGCAGCCTAAAAAAAAGAACACAAGCAAAACGAAGACACCGCCAATGATTAGATGGTGATGTGCATTAATAGACTATGTGCCAAATTTTAGTTATCAGTAAAACATGCTATAAGTTTTTTGGAATTGAAACTGTCTTGCAAAAAATATATCAGTCCTATAAATCCAGTATTCATAAGCACAGGGAACATGAGTAAAATATATTTCATAAAACCGCGCAGAAAACTATTTGACACCCAACTAGCAATTGTCACATAGTCTGTTGATGCATAAAACCGTCCAATTTAAAATACTTAAAAAATCATAAATTTATTTACCTACTACAGATAACCTTTTATCATGATAAAATTTCGAATCTTTATCAGGAATTGGTTTAGCAATACAAATGGTAACCACATTTTCTCCACTTCATCTCCAGACCACGCTGTTACGTGCTGACCAAATGCTCTCCGCCCGGACTTTGTTCAGCTGTCTTAGTCAGGTCACAGCTAAAGCGCCCGCATACTTGTCTCCAAATACATATCGTATGGGGAGAGTCCCCGAGGACCAGGGTACCGTGCCCCGAAATGCAGATTTACAACCGGGTGCCTGTAAGCATCTGCTTGCCCCGGAGTAAGGTTCATTCTACGACAGGTTAGGAAGAAATTGTTTTCTTACGGACGAGTATGGTGCAGGGAAAAATTCTGCTGCCAGTTTCGCTGCTATCGCTAGCAGTTCTAATAAAATACGAAACCGTAGTAAACTTATATTTAACTAAGCTTCACAAAGAGAAGTCATTTATTTTTAATTATAACGTGAAAACAAACAATTGTTTACTTTTAAATTATCAACTTTAACATTCACGAAAGCTCTGTGATTGGTCAGTACCTCTTAGCAGCAGAAATTTTAGCTGTGCCACTTTTAACATTGAGCATTCTGACCTGTAGTAGAATTAACCTCACCAGGAGTATGACATGAGATAAGGGCCCTGCAATGGAGAGGCGCCGGAATGAGAAGGACGCGAGAAACAGGAGGTCCCCGAGAAAACCCCGCCGATTAACGGCATCATCCGACATGATTCCTTGTCTCTAAAAACTGTGTTACATTGTATTTGAAATGGATTTGTTTTTCAATGAATCTACAATACGTATTTTAACCTGTCAAAAAATGAACAGAAAATTTCTCACCAGCTTGGAATAATACATCGACCACTAACCGTCGGTTGCACAGTCACGAAAGGCAATCCTTGATGCAAAGGCGAAACTGAGAAAATGCGAGAAGTTTTCGTTTGAATTGCGCAGTTAGAATATTGAGACATATTTGCTAAGGTATGTGTTAACCATACACATAGCGAGAAATTTATTTCTGTTCATTCACTGACTTGTAAATGTACGATGTTTTCAATTTGTAATGGACGGAAACGTCATTACTGCGATTCGGCAACTAATGGTTTGTGTTTCGCATGACGCAAAAATGACAATGTAACACAAAAATAATGAAAATACTCTCAATTTTGTTTGAAAAATTGTATTTTAATCATTTTGCTTGACAAGCATTTTGTTTGACAAGAAATGAGCCTTGAAAACATGGCCTAGCTTTCTTTTTAAAATATTCGGTGATTATAAATTATTTCGCAGATACCGGTCGTTCTTCTACGCCATAGTTATTTTCATCCTTAAAAATATCAAGAAATTCCAGATAAGAATGTAGGAATTCTGCCTATGGGCCGCCGTGGCTGATGTGCAGCATGAAGAAATATTAAGAAAGGTCTAAACTAAATTTTCCTTTAAATTTTACTTAATTTTTCGTTCCCACAACGAAAATGTCTTACACTTTACTCAACACGACCTTAATATATTTCTCAATGCGACCGTGCAATCATCCTTAGGTTACATTGTGATAGAGATGGTAACGCTCTAGCTAGCCTAAGTATCTGGACAAAGTTTCGTTTCGCAAACGCGATATTCGTCATCTGCGCTCAATACATTTATACCGTCACCCGAAAGTCCAGTTTCGGAAACACTGGTTTGGGAATCTAATGTTTGAGTACGGTGTAAATAACGCGAAAGTTATGTTTCGTTGTTAAGGGGGAAGATCATCAAAAATTTTAATTGTTTTAATAATTTTTACACTAAAAGAAAAATTTTGTAGGAAGCCTTCCCTGCAAAATTATATTGTAGTAATCACGAAATTTATTAATTTTATTTTAGAGGGTTTATTAACGTCCCTCCAGTTTTATGCCATTAGACTTAGTGAGAGACAGCTTACAAACTAACTAAACCTAAGAAAACGACACAAACATCCATGCCCGTGCTGGGATTCGAACCCAGGACCTCTCGTACCGTAGGCCGGCATGCACAAAATAATTTTGAGGTAGTCACAATATTTTGGTGGTGTCAGCAAAATGTTTTTGTGCTGACCAAAAAATAAATTTTGCCGGTAGAATACCCACAAAATATTTTGTAGCTGTCACAAAATATTTCTTTCCGTGTATATTTGTAAGATATATGTTTTTGTAGACACACATTGTGATTATTTTTTTACAGTAATGAACGTTTTTTAGCTTTCATATATTTTGCATAATGTACTGTCAAAGCACAAATTTGCATAAAACGTTTGATACATATAGGAAAACAAAATGACATACAGAAATTAAATAATTCAAACTTAAGAAAAATGTCATTGACTACATCAAGACACGTATATAAACACCGAACTGAATACTTTTTGCATATTTAAAAATACTGGAATTTGAAATAAACATTTCCAATATTATGAAATTTTTACAATTACAAAAAAATTCAATGCAATTTTAAAACATATCTTGACGTAGCCCGTGACACTGTCCTTGAGTGTGAATTATTTCATTTCTGTAAGTCAGTTGATTTTCCTTTCTTTTATAAAACAGATTTATACAAATTTGGATTGAAATGCCATTATACTAAACTATGAAAGCTATAAAATTTTCATTACTGTAAAAATAGTCACATGTATGTCTGCAAAACAAACCATATCTCGTACAAATATAAATATTTTTTTACAACAATTACATTTTGGCTGGACACTCCGCTCAAGGGAAAACTGAGTATGTAATTCAAGTTTCGTGACGAAAGTTATGTGTTACGATACGTGTGCAATGTACACAGCGAAACTGGGATTTCAGGGGTGATGAATACCACAGCGATTAACTATAGAACGATATTTTAAAAACGTAAACTGCGTATGTAGGATAATATCGCCTTCGTTATTTGTATACTTGTTTTCAGATGCACTAAAAAGAAATACGACAATTACTTGAGTTTTGACAAAAGTTAATAAGTATTAATTTCTGAATATTTCAATAAAAGCGTGGTATGTGGCTTAATTTAATTCCTTGATTTTTCTTATACTACATTCCCATTCTCCTCCGAGAAAAAATATTTTTACGATGCACATTTACTGACTCGTATTTTTTCCACCGTTTCTCGTCGACGAAACGCAACTTTCCAAAACTTCAGTTTCGCATTTCGGTGTAAGTACGATGCCCATATTTTGGTTTCGAAATTTGGGAGATGGTATAAATAAACCGAGTGTTTGTGTTAAGTTGGCATTACGAAGACTTCACGTTTCACTTTATCGCGCTACACTTTCACTTTCACGTATGCAGGGAAAACTTTGGCAATCACATTTGAATGGGACATATGCTCGTGTCACTTTTTACTTACGTTCACTTTCACGTAACGAAAAAGCTTGTCAATAAGCTCGTAAGTTAAAGTGTTACGTGAAGGAGGAGCACGTCATCTTCTCGGCCAATCAATTTGCGGAAGAATTAATGTCTTCTATTGTGTCATGTTATCTTTGCCTTTGCTTCTGTTTGCTGTCATCCCGATATCTTTATTATCGTAGCGTGCTCAGCTAAGGATAATCCTACTACATGTTAGAAACATCAATGCTATAAGTTCGTCACAAGGAAAAATTCTACCACTTGAGCGCGCGCTGGTATCGGTAGTGCACCAAACTGACCAATCATAGAGCTTTCCTGAATTTTATGTTACATTAAGCTGATAATTTAAAACGCGAAATCGGTTTCTTTTCACTTTAAAATTAAATTAAATGACTTCTATTATTTACAAGTTATTTAAAGTTCATTTTACTACGGTTTCGTACTTATCCGGTACATTAGCGATTGATGCGAAACTAGTGGCAGAAATTTTCCCTGTACCAAGCTCTCCCATAAAAAACGTATTTTCTTTCTAACCTGTAGTAGAATTAACCTTAGTTCAGCATTATATAGTGAAAGTAAGGTAAGGTGTAGGCTTTACGTCTCGTCAACAGCAAGGTCATTACATACTTCTAAAGTGAAGGAACGTAATACGACCTTTCCAATAATAGCATTTAAAGTAAACACGATAAAGTGGAAAGTGACAAGCGAACGTGATGTCTTCGTAATCTCGGCAATGTGCATAGCTGTGCTTACTGAGCTGCTAGAAGGGCACGTGCGATGATCTTTGATAACCTAAGGTGCTTACGAAAACGTATTAGGTGTAATCTACTCGGTAATATTAGTTACACGATCGTATATAAACAGTCGTTGGATATTTAACGGTTTTTTTTCGAGTGTACATAAACTCGCAGCTAAGTATGTTGCCGGCCGATTTAAAACATTGCGGCAAAATATACTTCTCCAGACTTCTCGTTCAACAAATCTACTACACTCTGACATTATCTTTTTTTTTGGTGAAAATGCACTAAAGCGCCTTCAACATATTTTATTTTGTGTACACTCGCGGTGGCCTTTCTTTGTTTACTTTTTGCGCACTTTCGCATTTTCGTCTTCTGGCGACTATCTACGCTGTTCCCGAGCAGTGTAGGCCTGAGTAGATATGGCGAATAGATCGAGTTGAATACTAGGGATCTTGCGGGTCGGTAGACTGTACAAAAATAGGGTTCTTGCCTAGGTTTAGAGTACTATCTACTCTATCGAGTAGGACGAGCAAGGTTTTCGTAAGCGCCTCTAGAAATTGGGGAGGCTCCCAAGGCGAGTGTTGTAGCAATAGGAAAGAGCAACCTCGCGACACAAGGCGCCCCTTGGTAAGGGGGGGGGGGTGTAGTGTCAGCTGGCTGATGGACGTCGACCCAAGCTACTGTCCCCAGGACTGATTAACCCCGCGGCATGCGTCGATAATCGAGTTGCGCGTCGGCTTGATGGCGCGGAAGAGGCATTGGCGAAGGGAGAGAGGGATCCCAGGCCACAATGGGTGGTGTCATTGAAACGAATTCGGCGACCGAACTGGATTAACCACTCTCTGGCACGGGCGCTAATCTACTTGTCTTCCCCTCCCCTCCAAACCAAACTATCACTGCCCGTGTGGTGGGGTAAGGTATTAGGGAGAAGAGGGTAATTGCAGTCGTTATCGTGGCGGGGGGAGGACAGATTTCCTCCCTGGGTGCTGTGATCACAGATTGGCCGGTCGCATCACCAACACCTCCTCTCTTCGTGTGGAAGGTTCAATAACCTGATACCTGCAGGACGTGGGTTGGCAGGATGCGTTCCGAAACCAACCCTCCCCTCTCATCCTCAGGCTCCGCAAGAGCTCACTTAATGCACCCATGGGGGGAAGAAGGTACAAGACAATCCGTGGGCATAATATACCATCCCGGCCTGCGCTAGCGCCCGGGTCGCGTTAACTATCCCGCTCCTCGTAAATACTCGGGAACATTCGTTTACCTTCGGCGACTGAGAGCAAAGGTAGCTTCACGCATATACAAATTTTTGTAAATTCCAAACCTAACCAAACCGTCCTTATATTCAGCGCACAGTAGTTTTGACTCTTTAAACTAACCTAAACTAACTTCCTGAACTAATTGCCACACAGTCCACGATTCGGATGAGGGATTGGGACGTCTGGCTAGATCGCCGAGGACGGACGAATGTCCCCGAGTATTTCCCAGTAGCGGGGAAAGTTAATTCCGTAAATTTATGGTAAGTTAGTGACAGCTAGAAATAAGTCAACGCAAAGCTTTAGCTGGGCCTATAAAAATTAATTATTTTCAGACAGCATTTTGCGACACTGCTTGCTGTGAAACAACTAACGTGACTCAAAAACGACACGGTGAAAGTGAAAATGTCGTGGTGTTCATGTTTCTGTACAATGAGTAGATAAAATAAGTAAGTTTTAAAATATGATCAAAACTATATATTTCTTCGTATCACACAACGAGGCTATTGTACTCATATTAAAATTCTCTCCAAGCACCCGTGTGTTTCCCTTTGACAAGTTGATACTGCAATGCGGTGGTAAATAACAAACCTCAAATCCTTCATTATTTACCTACGGCAATACACGCTCGATAGCAGAACAAACTAGAATAACATTTCGGTCCAATTTTCACATGTTATGAGATGGAATGCCTGAACTGTTTACTCAGAAAGAGTACTAAATAATCGAAAATTGGAGTAACGTTGAGGGAAGCGAAGTTAAATAAATTGAATTATTACCAGTAGGTACCAAATTTATTCAAATGTGTGGAATTAGCGTTTTGATTTAAATGAACAAATCTTCACATTTTTGTTTTTTACGCCGCAAAATCATACAGTATGTTTGATACGAATTCGAAGCATTAAAAATGTCCGGTAAATTTAATCATTTGTATTTCACTAATGACGTGGTTTCCCTACAAAAAAAAAACTCATCGGATCCTCTGAAATATATACCATATGTTTTATACAGTAAGCCTTAATGTCAAATCATTCTTTTGTGGTCACTACATTTTCCTTTACCTCAAAAATTTTTTTCGTCCGGAACTTTTGCCTTATTTTAATATCTTCTTTTTTTTATCTCCTTTTACCTTTCCATGATCAGTAAGTCAAACAAAATATAATGCCTATCGCTTCGTAACATGTGCTCTACTTTAACCAATAATTAAGTACGTTTAACACAGTACTCTTTAGAAGCAAGAACAAACATATTTTTGTAACACTGTAAGTGAAAAAAATGTATACTTGCAATACACTTCATATGGCTAATAAATCAACATTTTTGACATTACAGTAAATATAATATTACAGCACAATATTATATTTGTGTATTCTGCTGTTTAAGTACTGAACGAACAATTTCCTGTATTATTGCATCTGTTAAAATACGTATCTTGTAGAACTTTGTTTTTTAATTCGTACAAAAAATTACTGTTTTCCCTTGGTCCTAAAATTACCATTGCATATTAGTTTATGATTTGCTGCACAGTCAATATTAGTCGTTAAAAATTAATGGGACAAATAAAACTCAGCTGTCAAATTCACAAACTCTGTCTTATGAGATGGTAAGTATAAAATTACTCACAATTTGTATGATTATAGGCAAATATAAGCAACGACACAAATAAATAGGTAGATACATACAAAATTCGCGTTATTTTCTGACAGTTGACTAGACTCCAAGTGACTATTGGGTCGTTCGACATCTCCCGCAGGCCGGCATTGTCGCGACTTGCCGCGGAGAATGCGTACATGGCAAAGACGTAATACACGTAAATGACACATAAAAGTTCGTGGCAAATTGAATCGAAGATTGTACTCTGTTATGTACAGGGAAATGAAGTTTAGTCTGCTGCCAAATGATAACGTGAATTTTGCACGTGTCTATAAATAGGTAGTATATAGAGAGGGTACAGGGTCGCGGTGGCCGAGTGTCAGACCACCCGTCCCCCAAGATAACGATCCGGGTTCGATCCCCGGCAAGGATGGTCCCAGATTTATGGCACGTGGGACACGTGGCGGACGTTGCCATTGACCCGCCCTTGTATTCCGTCGCTGCTCCGTCTGTCATGTCACCCCTCATATATCTTTGGTCCTTCATGTTAGGGGTTGGCAGCCCTCCTATCACGTAGTCAGAACTGTGGCTGAAACTGTGCAAGGCGAATCTTTGTAGCTGCACGCGGTTCCCTGGAACTACAATAGCTACATTTATTTTATAGCGATGGTGCCTGTGGGCAGGGCACAGCCCTGATTTAACATTTACCGAACTCTTGAGCGATGACATGAAACGATCCGATAATTTCAGACTGTCGTATACCATTCGCGTACAGGGGGAGCTAACCAAAATTTGTAATGGTTTTAGTAGTTTTTATGAGAGATATGATTTGTTTTGTAGATCTACATTGTGCATTTTTTTTTTTTTTTTTTTTTTTTTTTTTTTTTTTTTTTTTTTTTTTTTTTTTTTTTTTTTTTTTTTTTTTTTAGTGAGGTGAACTTTTCTATAACTGTCATAATTTTGTTTAATGGCATTTTATAGTACACATTTGCATAAAACTGTTTTATTCCAGCAAGGAAAACCAAAATGACTTCCGAAATGAAATAATTCACATTGAAGAACAGTGTCACGTACTAAGCCAAGACATGTTTATAAACAGCAGTGAATATATACATTAAAAAAAAAAAAACAGCATTTATTTTATTCTGCATTTTTGTTAAGTACAAAAATATCAAATTGGCTTCACAATGGCATCAACTAGAATAAGATTGTTGAAGCGGAGGAGGGTGGTACATTGTCACGTGTCAGCACACGTGGTTCAGGTGACGTCACAGAGAGAGAGAGAGAGAGAGAGTGTGCAGTATCCAAGCGCTGCCTCCGTGCCACGCAGGCGTGCCGCGTAGAAGCCCCGCGTGTGACCCTTGACCCCGGGCCCTGACCTCCCGCCCGCCGATATTAAAACGGCTAAAATTGGCGCGCACAGCTTGCCGCTGGACCGCCGCATATTGATCTGGCCTGCCCGACGCCTCTCGCAGTCTGCGTCTCCACGACCAACGTTAGAAATATTCGACCCATTGGTGGGGGAAACCAAAAACTCACCGTCTTTTCAGATATTTACGAAAGTCGGCAAGTGTCTGGCCTTCTGGTTGGACGCATTTTGCGCATTCGAGTCCTAGAATTGCGGAAGCTCTAAGGGCGACACAAGACGTGCATCACGCCTCACCCTAGCCTCTAGGTACTAACTACTAAACTGACGTGCTGTCTTCTCTCCGATAGCTCGCCTCTGTGAGTAGATATGATGGTTTATCGCGGGAAAACTTGACTGTTTGCTGGCTTTCAACGCACGTTCAGCTTACCAGAAGATTGCTGACTTTAGTTTGTACTTGGAGCTATTGCCCTATTTGACTGAGCCAATAGCACACTCTAAAAAATAGTTTGTAAATTTTCCAACGTGCGTATAGGAGAGCCAAGAATGTAGGTATGGTAGAATTATTTCGCAAACATCCGTGGCAGCAATCTTAAATTTTTTATAAACAATCAAAGTGAACTAAAGTTACCAGACTTGTATTGTAACAAGCGTAAAAGTTTGCATATTTATAAGGCGGAAGTATGGTAACTGTCCCATACTGCATTTAGGTTAATTACTTCCTATAATTTAAGAAGTTTTTTACAGTGCAATACCGATATTGTAATAACTGATGCCTATTAATGGTCAGCAGACAACTACGTTGAATCAGACGTATATCACACAATCATACATGTCACAAGAAACTACAGTGTTTCCAAGGGTATGTTGGCACAACAAATTTTTGCGACATACTATCATCTATGAGACATTACACGGCCGTTAATTTATCGGCCTAGAGACATGAACTTTTCGCGAAAAGAAATTTGCCTCACTTTGTGTCAGTGACTTGTGTGCACGTCTGCAGACTTGCTTCACGGTCAGAGATTGGATGTTTTGACATTCGTGTGTCGTGGGGTTTTACACGCAAATCACAGACGTGTGGTGTTACAGTAACCTTATCGTGATTGGTACAGTCAAATGAGAAACGTCACAGTTCAAAGGCACGCTGCCAATATCTATGAAGCAGAACTGCAGACGTGCACATAAGGCACTGGAACAAAGTGGGGCAAAATTCTTTTCGCGAAAAGTTCATGTCTCTATTTATCGCGAAAAGAAAATTGCCCCAGTTTATTTCAGTGTCTTGCGTGCACATCTGCAGCTGTGCTTCATTGTTATCGGCAGCGTGTCTTTGTGAAGAGACGTCTATCATTTGACTACGCCTATAGGTAACTACAACACCACGCGTATGTTAATTGCGGGTAGAACCCAAAGACACGTGACTGTTACAACATCCAATCACTGACTGTGAAGCAGAGCTGCAGATGTGCACGTAAGGCACTGATATAAAATGGGGAAAAATTCTTCCCTCGCGAAAAATTCGTGGCACTAAACATTAAATAGTATGCGTGGTAGCGCAAAAGTAAAGCGGGAGCGTTTCCATCTCTACACTGAGAAAAAGGATTTGTTGAGTTAACCAAACATTTGTTTGTATATGTGCAACCAACGATGTAGTTGTTCATTCAAACAAATATTAAGTTGAACGTCAAATTTTGTTAAATCAACAATGTTGAATTATTGTTTCAACATCTGGTTTAGTTATTTAAACTAAATGAGATTATGAAACAACAAGACTACTTTGTTGATTTAACAAAAAAAGGGCTGTCAACTAAATATTTGTTTAAAATAACACTGCATTGTTGGTTGCACATATATAAACAAATATTTGGTTGATTCACCAATTTTTTCTCTCAGTGTAGATGTCATGATTTAATGCGACCGTAAATGGTTTCCCGTGATCATCTCAGGTGAATGCTGGGATCGTTCCTTAACATAGATCATGGCTGATTCCTCTGCCAGTTCCTGTCTTGGTATAGTTGCGTGTAACCTTCTCTTATGATTTCGCTGTCAACGAGACGCAATAAGACATCAAAGCTACCATATCACTTTATGTCGTAATATTATATATAAAAGTGTACCGTACACGCTTAATGCTGTGCATCAAGTTTTCCATATGTAAAACAGGATATAAATAAAACACCCACTTTCACAATTTTCCGACGAGGAAGAAAAAGGCTTGTAAGATTAGTGTAGGACATAAAATGAGCATTGCACATGTAAAATTCTTTGGATGTTATTAGTAACAGACATCACTCAGTCAAGTTAAGCAGTTTTAGAATAAATATTGGCCGAAACGCTCATCGGTACTCATACCTTCGCATGAAATATGTTGCAACATTCCAATTTTGGCAAAACCTTATTTAAAGTTTATTTAATCTGTATGTATACGTAAAGAACGCACACTACGTCCCTAGTTAAAAATTCTGTTGTAGATTTTGTCGGGCACTCAAAATATCTAAAAACGGCTTTTTCAGACTGCTTTGCTTGGGAAAATACCAACCGAAATTAAAAGGCATACAAATAGAAACACGAGTTGGATTAGAAGAATACTCCCCACAAAATAAATGATATGGTCACCGCTTGAAGTTCCACAGAGAAAATGTCGTTTAAAGGAAAGAACTGCGCGTCAGTTGAGTGGCATACGCGTAGAAATAATGCTGCAATATATGTGCTGGTCAGCGGCACCCTTAGAGCTCCACTGAAATTGTGCCTTCCACACACACACTCACTGTCATCCTATCTAGGTAGCCACCTTGGGTGTACGTATTACATAAGTTCATGGTAAAATCTAAAAGCCGATTGAAATGTACGGTGTTTTGGAAGTGGACACAGAAAAAAAAAATGAAATGGACTAATCCTACATAACGGTTTTCGTCGTCGTTATGAACAAATATTCGGTCAGACTGTGGCATTTGTTCCACGTTATCACTTGCGTCGCAATGAAATGTAGGCAGTTACAGTGCCAGAGATCGCGCCGGAGAAGTACATCACTGGAAAAATGTTCTGCTTCCAAAAAAAGTTGGCAAAGATGTCATCTATAATTGCTCTTGGTTTTTATATTTGCATATTGGCTTTGATAAACCTACAGTTTAAAACGACTGCATTGATAGAGACGGGAAAAATTCGCGGATTCACTGCCATGTAGGCTAGCCTCCAAGAATATATGCACACTCCCGCCCACAACAGTTCTTCATTAGCTACCCGCTGACGCAGAGAAATGGCACAGCATTTAGTTACATTGTTATTATTGGCTCAGCGGCTTACACGAGGTGTCAAATAAGTCAAGGGCCTATTGTGAAAGTGACACGAACTTACAGTTGATGGAATTATAGCTTGTGCCTTAAAGAAAATGCGAATTTCCCAGTCCGTAATAATTGAGTTATGAACCACGCGGCCTTAATGAAAATATATTATTTTCCAGTTGCAATGATATACAAATATTAAACTCACGTGGTGCGGCACTGCACCTGTGATAGTTCGACCGCTATCTACGACTTGACTTTCTTCTGGAAAAATTGTTGGAACTTTAACCTAACTATGGCATATAATACATAGCCTACTGATAGAAGTTTAGTTACCGTAAATATATTTTTGTTGTTACTGTTGTTTCAGATCGAATTGCAGTTAGAACATTCTTATCACTTTCTTAGCTGCAATTCGATTTGTAATCAACAGTAACGGAAAATAAAGATTTATGGTGTCTAAAATTTATGAACACTGATTGGTTTTCACTAAATCATAGGTCAGTGAGGGCCGCGGTGGCCGAATGGTCAGACCATTCGCCTCCCACTACGGCGATCCGAGTTCAATTCCCGGATTTTCGCATGTGGGAATCGTGTCGGACGATGCCGTTGGTCGGCGGGTTTTCTCGGGGATCTCCCATTTCCCCCACCCCTTCATTTCGACGCTGCTCCATACTCATCTCATGTCACCCTTCACCAGCGCTTACGATATCGACGTTAAGCGCTAACCAAAATCTTTCTCACCATTGTTCACTATAACCAGAATATGTCTATTCCAACATTCCTCGGCATAGATACGAGACGCGAAACATGTCAAATGGATAATATTTTCTGATAAGCGAGAAAAATTTCACGAGTTTAATTTATTTTTTTTTTGAGTTGCCAATACGTTTACTTTCAAACTGAATATAAATTATAATTTGTGTATGTGTGTGTGTGCGTGTGTGCATTGCTAAGTTCAGGCACAGCAAAAAAAAAGCAAGATACTACATTGAAAATTACAATAGTAGTCAATTATTTCCTCTTTTCCTACGCGTAAATTATGACGATTGTCACATTGCCCACAATAGGGCGCATATGGAATTTCATTTAAAAAAAATAAATCATAAACCTATTTCCCCGCACATTTCAACGTATTTAAAGCGCGTGGAGGCGGTGTCCTTAAGTAACTATTCCAGTATTCCCTTGGAGTGATTTCGGAAAACTATAGAAACCCAAAGCCGTGAGTCGAAACCAGGCCCTTCTAGTTGCGAGTTAACTACTTAACAGCAGAGCCATCCTGTTCGCTAAGTTCTTCTGAGACTCGTCGCCAGCTTGAGGAATTTATGTTTGCTCTATGGAATCTCTTCTTGTTTATCTACTTTTAAAATATTTAGGGCATACATGCAAAATACGCACTAGGAAAATAAAATATACATAAAAAACGCACACATACATAATCACAAACAACATATAATTTACGCAAAATGTGTAAAAACCACTCGCACAGAAACATACTAAATATGCGCATAATATCACTTACAGTAACTGTAAATATGTGTAAGGAAACGAACATAAAAACGCACACAACATAGCATGCAAAATACGTGTATAGCATAGGCTTACACACACGATTAACACACTTTCAAATATGTTGAATTAGAATGTAAGAAGCTATAACACCTCAATTGTGTTTTAAAATATAAAATTAAAAATGCACCAGAAACCCAGCGGACAACATACCTTAAGCCGTAGAACTGCGAAAATAGCATTAAATTAAAATTTAAAAAAATGTTTAAGTACCCCTTCTTAAACAAACATTTGTTTGGAATTTCATTGTATTTGTTTATGTGTTTGCCTACGGGTTTGCGATCGTTGTAATACGCCGAATACCGTAGCAATGTTCGTGCTTACGAACACAGATATTTCAGCTAAGAAAAACTTTTAAGGTAATTCTGCAAGAATACCTTAGTTGTAAGCTTCTATTTTATGCAGACATTTTACTTGCGCGAGTCCATTCTTTTCCCACGCTGCATGGGTACATTGCTCGGTTCACGCCAGCGAAACTGAAAAAGTGAGGGCGATCAATCAAAAAAGCATTAATATTTTACAACTTTTCCAAATTGGTGAAATGAAATTTTATCGTCGGCCATCGTCACCCAGCAACAGACACGCTTCAAGATTTCGAGGGACGACAAGGTTCGTATTCGCTCAGAAACTCTAGCTACCTAGTTCGATACGCCATATTATTTGACGAGTTTACTGTGATACTGCCGACGCCGCGCCTTTTTCTCTATCAGTCGGTAGGCAGACGTCCGCCGTCACAATAGGCAAGAAAAAAATTGTGGCACCCGTACTCGCGACGTGCGCACGTTTACTTCGATACGAGTGGATATCGGTTCATCCGTTGTTGGACGCTTGTGGGACATGGAGGGACTCCATTCGTCCGTGAGGTGTAAGTCATGGTTACAGGTTAGAAATATCCATATGAAAAGTTTGGTGCAAGGAACATTTCTGCCGTTTGAGCGCTGGTATCGATAAGATGTTGTAAACTAACCAATCATAGAACTTTCCTGAATTTATGTTACATAAATAATTTTAAACGCAACATTATTTTATTTTTCAATTTAAAACTAAATTAAAATACTTCTTTCTTTACCACGCCTAGTTAAATACAGGATGTCCCATAAGTCCGGTCTCACAGGGCAAATAGAAATTAGTGAAATATTGAATTTTTTAATCTTGTATTAGTGCAATGAAATGTTATTGTGAACAACAACATTAATACTTACTGCCGCTCCGTCCCGCCGACCATGTTACATCGTGTACAAAGCAATTTGAACCATCGCATACGCACGTATGCAAAGTGCATTGCGACCATCCATTTGAGCATTTTCTGTTTTAATGACACGTGGAAGTGAACACGCTGCTGTTGTCTTACGCCAACACACTATCCATGCCAGTGTAGGTGCCATATTTTACAGTCAAAGGACACATCAGTGGAAGCCGAAAAATTTCGCGGCTTCGCTGCTGACATGTAGGCTATCTTCCAAGAATATTTCTAAAATCGTACAGACGGCAGTTCTTCTCTAGCTGCTCGCTGACACTGTGAAATGGGCCAGTATTCAGTTACAATTTTTATATTTGGTTCAGCTACTTCCAGGAAGTGTCGAGTAAGTCAATGGCCAATTGTGAACGTGATGCAGACCTATAGTTGCTGGAACTCTAGTTTGCGCCTAAAAGAAAACGTGAATTGTTAGTGTCTCTACTCATAGGTCCCACGACGAAGGGTGAGGGGCGTATTCTCTAACGTATAGAAGTTAGTATATTAACAAATCCTGTAAATAATTAATTTACTTATTTACCAGCCAAACTGATACAATCGCAAAACATTTTCTGATTTTTTTTATATGCAGTAGTAATGGGTAGAGACCTGAACATTTCGCGTTTTCTTTAAGGCGCAAGCTAGCAGTCAAGCAACTATAGGTCTGTATCACGTTCACAATTGGCCGTTAACTTACTCGGTACTTCCTGGAAGTAACCGAGCCAACGATACTACTGTAGCTGAATACAGGCCCATTTCACTGCGTCTGAGCTGCTGTCTGCACGATTTCACATATATCCTTAGAGGCCAGCTTACAGTTCAGTGAGCCCCCACATTTTCCCGGTCTCTAGTAATAGATAGGGATGATGGTTAGAGATGTTGGTACATCGCGGAAATGTTTTGTGCCAACATACCCTCGACTACGCTGCAGTTTTTGTAACACGTATGATTGTGTGATATACGTCTGATACAACGTAGCTGTCTGCAGACCAATAGCAGGCATCAAATATTACAATAGCGGGATTCTTATTGGCTCAGTCAAATAGGGCAACAGCTCCAAGTACAAGTAAAAGCCAGTAATCTTCTGGTAAGCTGAACGTGCGTTGGAACCCAGCAAACAGTCAAGTTTTCCCGCGATAAACCATCATCTCTAGTAGGTGGTTATTTACACAGTATAACCGTTACAAAATACGCTATCTACACTCTGTACTTAATACTATGAGGGTGAAATGTAGGCAAGAGAGAAACAGAGAGATAAAAAAAAAATGGTCGGTCTGTAGGAAAATTACTACACTCTGTTTTCCTTTTAAAAGACAAGAAAATAACGTTCTGTTCCAGCTGTGCGGTTTTTTTGCTGATAAAAACTGCCTTGCCCCCTACAAAGAGGCTTGGCCACGCGCCAGTGTAATATAAACGGGAAGGAAGTGTGCGGCGACATGCTGGACTGTTCTCTACGAACCAGCTGGAGCACCGAACACTTGCCAGCTCCTTAAACATCCAGGCAAAGTGTGTGAGAGATTTAGCGCCGTTATAACGAGAAAGAGATCGTCTCTTGAGCCAGTTTTAATACCGACATTACGTATTTCGTTAGATATTTACTGTGTTCTAAGTTCAACACTAGTACATAATTAGTACTAGGAAAAAATACTGAGGCCATTACTAAATTAAATCATTATTTCATTGTGAGAAATGTAATGAGTTTGTTCATGCAGTGAAGTACCTTACAACCGGGAATTTATTCGATAGAACTCGATAGATTAAAAAAGAGAGTGTTTTATTAAAATTGTAAGAAATATTGATGCATTTCTTTAACCTACACTTACATTCCTAACAATACTTTGCCATTGTACCTGAATGTCTAATTGTGTCACATGCTCAGTACGTATCTATGTTTATATAACATAAAATAATACGAAATATTTCTCTTTCTCACCTTTGGTAGTACATATTAAGTGCATTAAGCTTGTACAGTCGAGAAAGAGAAGACATGTATAAAAGTGGTATTAGACTCGTATATGTGTTGATGGTTTAGGCACAGCTGGGGCTACGGATGGGAATTACCTGTATAACAGAACGTCAAAATGCTAGCTGGACTTTACCCATGTTGCAATGCAAAATGTACATATTTTAATGGTGGTGTTAAATGCCTCTCGAGGTCACAGTCAATCTGCTGGAGTTTCTCAGTCTGCACATGTGTCTGAAGACGGGAACAGATACCAGTTCCTGAAGTATTGCATCTGTTGACGTCTTGAGAAGCCTACTATTTTTTCGTCTGTTTTTGTTTGTGTTGTGTCTTGCCTGGGTTCACATCCATTCGTGTCTCTTGTTATTTGTGTTGTCGTCGTTCATCTATTTGATGCCTTTTTCACACACCCCATTTTTGTTAGTTTTTATTATTTTTTCGTCTGGCTTTTGTTGTTTTTTGTCGTCTTTCTCCAGTCGACTATATTCCACTAAGGAATTAATTTTGTGTTGTTTTGATCTGTTTTTTGTCTTTGTGTCGTCTTCTGGGATACGACTCAATTCCTTTCAAGAATTATCTGTATGTTTTATGTCTGTTGACTACAGCTTACTGGCTTTTCTTCCTTTGTTTTTTTATTATTGTGAGTTTTTCTGCAGTACGACAACATTTGCCCTTAATGACGTTATGTCCAAAAAACTGTTGTGTTTATAATACGAACCCACTGCAAGAATCGTTCAAAGCTCACAACAATGCTGTAAATCAGCCATTGCTGTTTATGCCATGGCATCGTTTATACATTCTGTTGTTCACAGTTGGCGAACCATTGGGGAGAGTAGAATATGACCGAGCGTGGTGGAGCAGTGGTAAAACACTCGCCTCGCATTCGGAAGGATCCGGGTTCGATCCTCGGCTCCGGCCATTCTGATTTCGGTTTTACAGGGATTTCCGAAATCCCTCCAGGCAAATATTGGGATGGTACCTTAAACAGGCCTTGGCCGACTCCTACCCTCTTGCCCCCGTGTACCTCTACCAAGATCGTGTGCTGTTTGAGGACACGTAAACAACAAAAATAAATAAATAAACGATGCACTAGTGTCTTTTCATCAGTGACCAAAGCGGATCATTTGTCAGCGCCATGAAAGGAAAGTTAAATGCCTTGTTGTCGGTAGTCAACCATAACTGAGACAGATGTGTAGGATCTTCAGTTTCCTGTGCCATCAGTCATCCAGCTGTGCCGTCAGTGACAGATGGTCGTCTTTGTCTGGTTGCGTGGGTAGGTACTGAATTTCATACAGTGTCTAGTGTGTAAGCTACTTCCTAAATCCTTATAAAACTTCAGAGATTTAGTGAATTAGCATCCCCAACCACACCGCTCTTTTATAAAGGTGTCCAGAGTTTCGCCTGGAGTTGAGGTACTATCTCTGAATTCTTAATGTTGGCGAAGCGATTTCCCGGCTATATTTATGACGGGGATTAGACGCCGTGAAGCAGTTGCAAGCACTGGAGGTTACACGAGGAGGAAGAAGTCTTTCCGTTCTCTGGCATACTTTGGCTGTTATCAGTGACATGGCGTGGGTGTGTTGCAAGGTAAGCTGTACTTTGCGATGTCAGTACAAATTCATGAGTTGGCTTTCGGTAGTGGTGAGGCACGAGTGTGATGCCATTTATAATTGGTCGCTCTCCGATTTGTACAGACGTCGCGAAAATCAGCTTACCTTGCAACACACCCTCGCCATGCCACTTGCCGTTATACATTATACAAAGTGTGTATATATGTATATGTATATACACACATACATACAGGATGTAAACGATTAAACGATAGAAGTTTACAACTAACCGATACAAATGAATGTACAGGGCTCCATGAAGAGCAATTTGATACTTGTCACTTGTGTTGTATAAGGTCTGGAAATGTCCGTAAATCGCATTACAAAACTCTGTAAGGAGACAGACTTAGCTTTATTCAATATGATGGTTAGCTGAAGCTAGTTTGTTAATAGGTAAAATCTGGAAAGAAACGTTCATATATCTGATTAAAATACATCGAATGCACATAGTTTCAATGCATTTGACATAGAATATATTTTTAAGTAAATTTAAATTTTGAAAGGAAACTGCATTCTGCTTCTTGCTTCTAAATGTAGTTTGGATCATTAACGTCACTCATTCCAACAGCTAAGCTAGGTTAGGAATATTCATGTATAAACGCACATAGCACGATCTCAGCGAGGCTAAGAGACGGAAAAAGAATTTAATATTTTGTTGGACGGAGCTCTTTTTTTTTCTTTCGGGCACGCTCCGTTATAGCATTTGTCTGTGATGATTACGTAAGAAAAATAGCGAGCTCCTTTCCTCACGGGTGACAAAGAAACTGTGACAACATAACAAAAAATTTAATTTTTTTTGTAAGTATGCACATCAAACAGAAGCTGTGTTTGTTCACAAAATAGCCGAATTTACGAGATGAGAACGAGTCGCATCACCCGAAAGTATCCAAAGTGACAAGCTGTACAGTACAGATTTTCGGAAACACGAGAAATTACCGAATTAAAACCAATGGCTACTTTGTAAAGTAATTTTTCGATGTAAAACGCCCCTACATGAAACGGAAGTAAGTTACACTAATATGTACGAAAACTTTACTCGTGTAAATGTCAAAGGAAAAATTCATGTAATGAAATATTCTTTTACGTGAAGGAAAAGTAATGTGACATAGAAATGTAAGTACTAAGTCCGACGAGACCATGAATCCACGACCATGGAGTTACAAGACGAGAGTCTGGTACACTATATTTATGAACATAAATAAAAGGAAAAAGTAATGCAGTACTGCATGATTCTGCTAATATGGCACGTATTTATAATGTTGTATTGACTGTTAAATACGTATTTGAGTTTTTAGGGCTATGACTTTACGTTATTTATATTATATTTAAATATAATTGAACATATAAGTATTCCTACAGTATCCCTTTTTGTTTTCACAAATTTCACATTAACGCGTAAATATGGACGATTTTAATAATGCATGTACATTATTGACACTAATAAATTAAATATAAAATTTAATTGGCTAATTCGTCCTAATACACACATTAAACGTTTGATAACTGAAAACGCCGGCAACACAAAGTCGTAAGTACTTTATCGTATTGTGGCAAGTGTCAAATAACCTAACCGGTAAATGGAATTTTCATTAATGAGTCTTTTACACAATTAAGGTAGCCACCTGCCCAGTTTGCCGAGCAGTGTGCAGAGCTTCGACCGTTACAAGATTATTTGAAAACTGCTCGTCGCACATAAGTGATGTCTGCTTTGGAATAGCGTTAAAAAAAACTTTACACGTGTGTATACCCATTTCAGGTTCACAACTAGTCATTATTAGAGGTACGTTAATTTCGCGGATTCATCTGGAAGCAGCCTAGATTTGTCAGTCGTATACAGCCACTGGCTACAATCGATTATCTATTGGCTTATAACCATACAAGCAGGTAGCAAGCGATAGAACTTCGCATTATTTCCTTATTTACTACTGGCTTGCAATAGTCAAACGCGTTTTGTAACAGCCGCCAGCAAGTCACAGACATGACAACGAAGTATACATAATTGGCGTTCAACCTGACCTGGAATGTATCTGCGAAATTTACGTACCTCTAGTCATTATAAAGCATATTTTCCGAAAATGGCAAAATGGGAGTTTTCGTGACCTTTTTTAATGTATGTAAATGTATGCGCAGAATCTTTTAAACTGTATTGTCGTGTACAACAAACCTTTACAGTTAACAATACTTCATAAAATGATAGGGCTAAAACTGAACGTATCATACACAAGCGTTGTAGGTGAGATGACAGCATGCTGCCAGTCAGTGACTTGCGCCTAGAGACTAGAAAGACACGTGATGCGCACGCTGTCTCGTCCTTACCGTGTCCGCACTTGTAGGCCTCGAACGTGCAAAATACTTTCACCAGGGCGGCTACCTTTACATACCTACAGATTTATACAAATTTAAGGACATTTATTATCAGCACATTTACCAGTATATTTTCTGTGGTACTACACTTCTATTTGTGAACGCACAAAAATACTCGTGCGGAGTAGCAAAATGTGTCTTTTTGTTACAAAAATTATACCAACTACTCGCACAAAACTGTTCTATTTACTGGGTGTGAACTGTTAATTTAACTACCAGACTGCTCTAAATATACTACTTTTTTCCATATTACATGCTCTTTAGTTTAGTAATAATTTCGCAACTGGCAAACTACGTACAATACTTATCGCTCAAATGGTTTTAAGTCGCGACTGTCGAGTGTTTTGTAGAAACATTGTCCTCCTAAGCAAGTTAAATTAAGTCCCAAAATAATGGGTGATAATTTTTAAAATTTAACCCTCTGAAACCAGAACGGTTGTTTCGAAAACAGAAATATTAACTTTCTAGAGGATTGCGTTAGCAAATGTTAAATACATATCTTCCTTAATGCATACAGAGCGCTAATCTCTCGGTTGCAGCGCATATTGCGAGTTATTGGTCATAATTCGTGTAACAAAAAAAAAATCAGAACTTTTAACACAGTAAAGCAGTTGTTTTAGTTCAGGTAGCCGTAAAATATAATACAAAAGAATTCGGCAGTAAAACCATTTCCTCTTCTCCGGTACATAAAGTTGAATGCTCAGACAGGCGAGTGAGAGATGGAATACAGCTATCGGCAAAAACCCTACTTTATAGCTTTTATTACTTTCTCCAACTCGCCCCGTCTACAGCGGTACTTTCTCTTCGCTTTCTCTATCGCTCTCGAGCGACTCGTCCGTCGCTGTCGAAATATGCCGCATGTGCCATTCGTAAACAAAGCACGCACGCAGCCAGACCCCTCCCCTTCCCCCAACAGGCCTCCTGAGACACTGTGGCAACTCTCCTGATAAAATTCATGTTGTGGAACAAGTCTAAACAATTACAGTAGAACCCTGTTATAACGTTTTTCAAGGGACCTGTGAAAAAAAAGTGTTATATGCAGGAAAATGTTATAAGCAGGAATCAGTACCTTTACACCAATAAATGGATATTACACAAAAGTAACTTAAAATATTATAGTTCATGTACAATAAATAATTCTATAATGAGATTAAATGAGACCGTAGTTACTGTGTCATTAGAAACATGATTGAGTGTAATTTAGGCTTTCTCACTTGTCTTCTATGCGTTCATGATCGTCATCTTCAGGAATACAGCCTTTAATATCACTGTAACGTACACTTATGACACTTTTCCAGACATTAATTTGTTTTCATTGCAGTTATTTTTAGTCCCCAGCTTAGTCATTTTATCTATAACACAGTTAAGAAAAATCAGGGTGGCCACTCACTCATTGCAACAAAGAAAATTCCCTGATTTTTCCCTGATTTTCCTGATAGAAAACCAAAAATTTCCCTGATTTTTGCAAGCATGAAAAAAACATTTTGGCATATTATTCACCATATTTTCCAATAAATGTAAATATTTTAAGTCCTTCTTGACACTACTATCAGTGAACTTGACAAAACAATCAGCAGAAATAACAAATAACTACGAACTTGACAAAGGAGTATAATCATACCTACATAACGGTAATTTTTTCAATAAAAATGTTATAATGCTTTCAAAACTCCATTATATTCCTTCCTATGACTTTTGCGGAAGCTAAAAATGAACGAGACAAGAAAATTCCCTGACATTTCTCAGATGAACTAAAAATTCCCTGACATTTCCCTGATATTTCCAGGTGACCACAATTTCCCTGATAATTCCAGGTTTTCCAGGTTTTCCAGGTGGGTGGCCACCCTGAAAATTTTACCCGAGTTGTGGTTATTGTCTGAGAAAAAAGTGACGATATATGCATGAAATGAAAATACCAGTGTTGTCATAAACAGGAAATGACAGCACTATGCTTTACGAAAAATTGTGAGACCAAAGAAAAGTGATATTATACGCAGGAAAATGTTATACGCGGGAATGTTACAACAGGGCAATACTTTACATTCAAACTTGCCCTGCTTTCTTTATATATATCTTCACATTTATTAATGTTGCCGTGTACATCCTACACTACTACTAAAGAGTTGTTTCACACTTTAGAAGCTCAGAAAAACGAAGGCGTTACATGGGCGGCACTGACGCGCGCACCAAGTGTCCCAATGATCTTGCCACCAACAATTTTAATTGTTCTAGTAAATTTTATATTAGTACGAGATACTGCGGCTACAGATAATGGTTTATCTAGGGAGAACTTGACTATTTCTTGGGTTTCAACGTACGTTCAGCTTATTAAAAAATACTGGATTTCGCTTGTGCGTAGAGCTGTTGCTTTATTTCACTGAACCAATAAGAATACCGCTATTGTAATATTTGATACATATTTTTGGTCTGTAGACAGCCACGTTGTGTCATACGTACATCACCCAATTATAAATGCCGCAAGAAACCGCAGTGTTTTCAAGGGTATGTTGGCCCAAAAAATTTTCGCGACATACCACCATTTCTAACTACGGCTTGTTTTGTAGATATACATTATGACTACGTTTACAGTAAAAACAAATTATTAACTTTCGTAGTTTTTGTATAATAGCATTTCCAAATCAAAATGTGCACAATGCGGTTTTATACTAGAATGGAAAACCAACTGACTTACTGAAATGAAATAATTCACACTGACGAAAAGTGTAAAGGGGAAGATACGTATTAAAAATCCTTTGGATTTTTTTTATTTAAAAAAATGCTGAATTTAAAATAAATAATTGCCGATTTTCTGACACTTTTTAAAAATACAATAAAATTCAGTGTGGCATTTTATAGTTATATCTTGATGTATCCCGTGACACAGTTCTTCAGTGCGAATTATTTAGTTTCTGTAAGTCAGATGGTTTCTTGTTCTAGTGTAAAACAGTTTCATAGTTTGGACTTTATTTGGCATTTCATAAAAACTTTGAAAAATAAACAATTTCCATTACTGTAAAATAGTCAGAATGAGTGTCTTCAAAGCAAACTATATCTTGTGCAAATTAAAAACTGTGTAAAACAAAAATGTTGGTGAACTCCACACTTAAGGGGGCGAACCTGTAATTTTACTGTAAAGTTTTTTTCCTATGTCGAGGAGCTAAGGATATGTACGCACATTTAATGCCCGTAAAATGTTAAGTTGAAAAGATTCAGTATAGTCCTCCTATAATTTTTTTCCCTGTAGGTATTGGATTTATCAAGTGTTTCATAAAAAATGATTTAAAAAAAGCGGATTTATAACCCACTGAAAAAAATTAACATGTGGGCAGGTCTCTTGAAAAAATGAAAGTGCCAGACTGTCTACAAAACTATTTTACATTCATTAAACGTCGGGCATGGGTGTTATAACATAAAAAATTATTTACTGTACTTTCTGTCGTCATTGTTAATTTCACATTAGTCCGTGTCTACATACATTATTTTAAAGCTACAGGGCAAAGAAAATAGTAGAACTGTAAACTAAGATGCACTTTAAACGTAAAAAAGAGAAAAACACAACATATTTGTTGGTACAAAAGTTAATAGGATACAAACGCTGCGTTCTTAAACGTTCATTTGCAGTAGCGAATCATGTATTTATGGTTTACTGCATAATGCTATTGAAATTTTCCAGGCTAACAATATGAAGGCGATTGACACATGAAAAAACCGTGGGCACAGATATTAATACGATATGCTGCAAACTGCGGGACGGAACGGAATGGAATATTATTAGCGCCATGATATGTAATATTAAAATGTTCAAGACAAATTATACGGTTATACTTGAATTGAAAATTATAATAATTCGAATATTATTCTACACGAATCACAAATTTTTTTAGTACAAGACTACGTACATTTGTTGATTGCTCTACTGAAGTTGGAGAAGACACACATGCTGTCCTTCAGTTCAACTGAACTCTGATATACTTGAGCAGAGATTCAGCACTCACAAACTATTAAGCATACATACGTATCTGTAACCGCCATCTCAGACGCGGTGGTTAACGTGGTCTTATCTTACCGCCCAGCCCATTACCCACGTCAACGAAGTTCAGACGTGTTTGTTCAGCTGTACAAATCCACGCGAGTACCATCCTCACCAGCCAACTTGGTTGCCGGTCTAATGAACCCGAAAGGAAAAGCAGAGCTTGAGTTAGGAACTTCTGCGGTTTCTGCAACCAGAATGGCTGAGGTGGAAGGATAGCTGCAAACTTAAATTTATTGACATTCATTTTAGTTTCATATTTATAATTCTGTCTCCTTTAAAGTAACACAGAATGAGACTATTTGGTATATTTAAATTTAGTATTGACGGAGTCCAACCCATTGGCTCAGCGGTCAGTGATCCTAGCCGGTGGACCGAGGGTCCCAGTTCTAATCCCGGCCGGGGCGAAACATTTACAAGACTGGGTGTTGTGCACCCCCTCCCCAGCCACTACCTGCGGAAGGTAGTAACGAACCACCGTAGTTTCATCACATTGTCGCGCTTCAGGTGTTCCCTGAGGTCTAGCGCCTGGACTGAAAAATCATCAAACCAGTATTAAAGGAATGACCATATTAGTCTTTCCTGTAGAAAAGTCTGGAGTAGAATACTGATTAATTATTTTGAACGATTTCAGTTATCGCAACAGAACTAGCACACAATATTGCTTGTGACGTCAGAAATTATACCTGAACATGTTTTATTCAGTAACGAGGTTAAATTTCCAGAAATGAAAGTGAAACAAGAATTATGATGGGGAAAAAGATAAATTCAAAATTGGTGACACTACTCCCATCTTAGAAGTAGCAGCGACAAGTCGCTGTTAAAATAAGGCAGTGAATATTTATGTGCGGCAAGCTTGTCACTGCCACAAAATACGCAAACATACAGTAGCTAACCTACAATTTGTTTGGTTACCTAGAGCCGTACACCACGGTTATAGAGACACTGGTAAATCGCGGGAAAAGTTGATTGTATGCTAGGCTCCAACATGCTATGTATAACACTGAAGGTTTTGCACCTATATTTGCTATCGTTTATATGAAGCACTTGTCCCTCTTTCAACGGACCCAATTAGAACGGTACAGTTTTAACACAGAACGTGTGTCATTTGCCAGAAAACTGTTCACATGTGTCACGATTGAGATACTACAGTTTATTGGAGACTATGTTGAATATTTCCGAGATTTTTCAGTGTTTCTATACATGGTTCCAGGACATTCACCAGTCGCAGGCGACACCACGTCACAAGAGGTTCGACCAATAGGAACGTTCTACAGCACGCAGTAGCTAACAGGTATAGCAACGATATTATGGCGAAAATATTTTCTATTATTTGGTTTCCATACCTTATATTTAGGGCAACGACTTTGTCGTGAAAAAATTTTTGCCCTACACATTGTTTCAGTGTCTCACGTGCACATCGCATATAGCTCTGCTTCAAGGTTGTTGGCAGCGTCTCTTTGTTTAGACACGATTCTCATTGCACTGCACCAATCAGAATAAGATATTTGTAACTCCGTACGTCTGTAATTTGCCAAGGCAAGTGAGAGTAAAGTCATCCAATCACAGACGTTGTAGCAGAGCTGCAGATGTGCACATATTGCATTGAAACCAAATGGTGTAAAGACCTTATCGCTACAAAACCGTGGCTCTGCTAATACGACACAATACATGTGTCTATAGCTTCGCATTGTCTTTAAAGGAACACGCACTCTGTCAATGCATTTTGCTTCGGTACACCGATATAGTCAGTGTCGCTACACAATGCACAAATCGAGAGTCAGTTATTAATAGGAGTGATTTGGAAAGTTCCTGAGGATTATGTTGAGTGTAGAGGCGAGGCAGACGGAGTTATGCATTGACTCGAATCAAGGACGCGGGTGAGAAGATAAAACAGGTATTTTACATTTGTACCAAACACTGATCAACCTTTATAGACACTTTACTTCCGGCTAGTTATTAATATTTTTTAAAAAATTCGTAGATTACGTTGTAAGAACGAGTAGAATTGCAGTCACTGTTCTCTGCTCCTACAAATAACAAAAACTATTTTATCACAATAATAAATAATCTACAGTGAAAAAAAAAAACACTGAACAACTTCAGGATTTCTTTGCTATCACACATAGAAGTGTTTCTGAATTAAAAAAAAAACTGCATTCTGAGGAAGCTCAGTAATATCACAAACACTGCAATTATTTAATTCAGAGAACAGTTTATTTGCACCTTTGACCAGCCATTAAACACAAACGACAAAATCCCAAAATTTTGACTTTCCAAAAATATTTGCTAAATAATTAAACGTTGTGCAATGTAGGTTACAAATACCAAAATATGAATATCTTCTTTCCTGTATCCCTGACAAGGCTCCTGAAAAAATCGTTTTGTAAATATGAAGAGTAGCTACTCATAGTATGCCTGCCAAACTATAGATTTTTTGGTATAACTTTGTAAATGAAAAATGTTTCTGTAGGGGGTTAGAAGTAGTCGAATGTAAAGAAAATTGTGCTTCAAAGTTATCAATTTTTCGTTAGGTTAGGTTAGATTAGGTTAGATATCCTAATCTAAGTTTACGTTAGGTTAAGTAAGGTTAGGTTATCTAACCGAATATAACCTAACGTAACGAATAACAGGAAAAAATACATTTACGTAGAATTATTTCTAACAACTGTTGACAAATTTTTAACTATCATTAGTAAACTTAACCTGTAAAATCAATCGTTAGGCCGGTGTACGTACAGTAGCTACTCCTCACATTTACCAATCTTTTCTTACGTAACACAGTTTGGGACATTATTAACTTTATTATTCGTTATATATGCCCATGGTATTCCGACATCACTCCAGACAAATGCTGGCCTGGTGACTTAATATAGGCCATAGCTTCTGTTTCCGGATTCTCTGAACCACTTATACGTCTCTAGTGACCTCTTTTAAAACGATATCTTAAGCCGTACTTAACACCTACTTCATCCACATAATTAAACTGCTATGTTATGTCATTCAGAAACATACGTATGTAATTTGCAGAGTGCAACGGAAAATAAAGAGTCAGCGGTTTAGCCATCCATACATCGTTCAGAACTCAGCGATATTCTTAAATGCTACTTATCCGAAGTGAATTGAGACTGGCCTGCAACAGCTTAGGTAATATACGCGCGACCAATATTCTTCGAGCGTGGTAATGAAAAAAGTTCCAACTGCAGTCAACTTGCTTCCACTAGTCTCGCAAACTGGAGTTGTCGTAGGGATAAAGCTTTTGCGAGATGTTAAAAACTGCCACTGTTGAACGATGCACCAAGTATACTTTTTATGTCAACCCAGAGTTAATAGCAACTTGCGGATTACGTGGTATTGGACTTTTAACAGTATCCACACTTCTCTGTTTGAGTTCTGGATGCTCCTGGCGAATACTGGGATGTTTTTTTAACAAAGGCCATGGCCGATTCCTCTCCCAGCTCCTGTCATTGTACCAAGTTGTGTGTCACCGTCTGTAATGACCTCGCTGTCGACGAGACGTAAAGCTCAGGCACGGGTTCAGTCGCCATATTGAATTTATTATTTTGCGCTTTTTTTTTTTTTTTTTTTTTGGAATTCTAAGAAAAAAATTGTATATATGCGATTATACCCCATATTCTGTTTGCATTTCGGTACAGTACAAACCTAGCGATCTAGCATTAACTTACAGTTACGATGCAAACGGTGTGGCAAATATCTTTTATATTCATAGTTTGCTCGACAAATCGCGACCTAACTATACATTACTAGCTCTATTGCCATACTCATATTGTAGCTGAAAGTAAATAAAATTTGCCGCGTAGTCACCGATTTAACATTTTTATTCTCAGAATTCCAAAAAAAAAAAAAAAAAACGAAAAATAGTAAAATTAAATATGGCGACTGAAACCGAACCTTAAGGCCACGTTTTTTTTATGCTGTTTTTGCGAGTTTCATTTTTTAAATTGTGAAAGCGAGCAAATATCGCAAAAACCGTTACATAGAAATGTCGGAAATTGTTTGTACTATGTAGCCTAATTTTGTTTCTAAATATTTTTTTATAATTTTGGCTAATTATCGACTTACTTAAATTACCTTAGAGTCAATAATTAGCAAAAATTACACAAACTTATGTTTTAAAAAATTTAGACTAAATAGTTCAAATAATTTCCACATTTCTGTCCAACGGTTTTGTGATATCTGCCCCCTTTCACGATTTAAAAAATAAAACGTACTAAAATACCATAAATAGGGACCCATGGCCTTAATTTCTGGAAACTGCGAAGTTTGTTGTCCAATTACAATGCAATTATAATTACTATTCGCGTTCCGGAACAATAGAAGGACAGGTTCGTAACAACTACAGTATTAAGACCCTCACTTCTACAATACAACACTGAACTCTCATTAGAGCAGCCGGATTCGATTCCCGGCCCGACTATACTGATTTCTGTATTCCGTGGTTTTCCGAAATCACTCTAGGCGAATTATGGAGTGGTCCGTTAGTACAGACATTGGCTGATTCTATCCCCGGTTACCGAATGTCGAATCCAATTGCACCTATTTAACGACCTTTCTGTTGGCTAGGCATACATATGGCCGCTTACCCAGGCTGCCAAACAGTGTGCAGAGCTGTGGCTAAGTGAGTGAGTGAGAGATTTTGGTCAGCGCTTAACATCGAGGTCTTTAGCGTTGACGAGGAGTGACATGATGTAAGAATGGAGCAGCGCCGGAATGAATGGGCAGGGGAAATGGGAGATCACCGAGAAAACCCGGCGGCCAGCGGCATCGTCCGGCACGATTCCCACATGCGAAAATCCGGGGACCGACCCGCCGGGAATCGAACCCGGATCGCCTTGATGGAAGGCGAGAGGTCTGACTCCTCAGCCCCGGCCGATAAGAGATAACCGAGTGAACCCACATAAGGTTGGCATGTAAGAGTAAAGAGTGCTTACGGTGATTTATATATACGACAATTCTATAGATTGTCTCTCTGCCCAGAAAATGTACGCACTTCTCAAAGTGCTCAAGAATGTGGATTTGTGCGTTTAAATGTCGAGGAACTACAACGAACTAAATCACTCAGAAAAAAAAATCTTGGAAATCGAACTCGCAAAATTAAGATTGCAAGGTAGGTGCACTACCAAGAGTGACACGGGACGAAAGTTACAGTTTTTTAACATCAGCCTTCCATTTTAACTATTAACTTACCTTGTAGCTGTAGAGATTAAACGAAGAACCAGTGTTCCAATTTACAAGCTATCTCTCTTTCAGACGAAAGTTTCCTGCACAAAATTCGTTACGAAATATTGCAACTTAAGGTTTTCTTAAAATAATATATGTACTTTCACACCTCTTGGTGAAATAGGCCTACTTACATTTTAACATCACCTTTTCGACATATGACATGCACATAAAAATATTGGCAAATTGTTCCGTGGCAACATTTATGTACAAATTTCACTTAGAATATTTAAGCGCTGTTTTAAATATTGTTTGAATGAAATTTAATTTATTTTCACAATTATTTCCGATTTAAACTCTGCTGGTATAAGCTTGATTGAGCGTGAAAGCTGCTAGGAATTTGGGATGCATAAAAAAAGTTAAAGGAGACAGAGAGAAATGATAGTGAGTGGAGAGAGGGGAGGGAGAGGTATAGGGAGATAAGGAAAAAGAGGCGGTGGGACAATGCAAAAGGAGGGAAAAGAGGGAGGGAAGATAGATTGTGATAATAGGAGAAGGGTAGAGAGACACGGAGTGAAGGCGAGAGTGGTGAGAGTGAGTGGGGAATAGTGAGAGGGGGAGAGTGAGAGGGGGAGTTTGAGA
>PNEQ01070647.1:0-10906 GCA_003012365.1 Medauroidea extradentata
TTAAATTTCTATATTGTACATAAGAAGTGACAAAATAAAAAAAATTAACATAAACTATACCACTTCCTAGAAAGTAAAAACCTTTTAATTTGTAATTTTGGTGTGTTTAGGTACAAAAATAAAGTGTTCACAGATATGAATGCTAAACAAGAAATGACTGATGCCCTAGTACTACTTGTGAAGGAAGTGAGCGACAAACTTTATGAACAGACACAAACGCATCATGAAAAGGAGGATGATGTCGATGATCCTCCATGTAAAAAAAGCAAGGCTGGTATGTTGTAAAAGTAAAAATGTATCTACTCTGAATTAAGTTTTTACTTTCTGTCAAAAATATGTCATTACAAAATAATTGTTTGCCCTTTGTTAAGGAAATCTACAGGAAATGGTGCAATTGTTAATTAAAGAGACAGAAGGAAACACAAGCACCTCATTACAAACTTCGTCAGCACAAACACAAGCCAAAAGTGAAGTTATACAGTATTTGCAAGAACCAGTTGAGCCATATGACAGTGACCCAATGTCTTACTGGCAGCAATCCACAAGACAAGCTCTTAAAACAGTTGCTCGGAAATATTTATCTGTTCCTGCATCAAGTGCGGAATCAGAGAGATTGTTTAGCGTGTGTGGACTGACATGTGAAAACAGGCGGAACAAACTTTCTTCTGAGAAATTAAACATGCTTGTTTTCTTGAAAAGCAACATAAAAGAACTAGGTTTCAGTTTAACCAAGTAATCACGTGTAAAATAATTGCTTTCTTTAGTGTTTTATGTCATTGTAACTTGTAAGAACTTTGTTTTGGTTGGTAGTAAGTGCAGTTACTTGGTCACCTTGGAAATGGGTGGTTTCTTAATTTTAGATAGGCTATTCAAAATTTAATACTGGTTCAGCATATAGTCATCCCTATAATCTGTGCTTTTTTGTCATTGGAAGTTATGCTTGTTTGCCTGAAAAACAACATATTTTTGTTAATGATCAGGTTTACTAAAATTTTATTTGTAATTAGGTTTTGTGAAAACAATTTAATCCAAACATGAAAAATGGGTTAAAAAATTGTTTGTATTCTTTTTTCTTTATCGGGTCAGAATATCGGAATCGGATCGGATTTCAGTTGATTTATCGGATATCGGAAATATCGGGTATTTTTTCATATCGGACCATCCCTAGTATTTAGGAACCCACCATTTTGGGGACGCCATAATTCTGTGAAGAGACTTCAGATTGAGAGCTGCCTGAGAAGGAAGTCCTGTGCCTGCAGTCCACAGTCACTCCTTCACAGAGCCATATGACCTGTTAATATAAATCCGTCCAATAGTTTAGTTTGACTAGCATGTTTAGGGTCAGCTTCTCTAATCACTGTTAGGCTTTGTATACAGCTTTGTGCTTTACTTCTTAACGCGTAGTAAATTTTTATTGCTATATCACACACCTTTTATTTTAAGTTTAACATATATCTCAAGGCTCCTACCGCCCGGCATAACAAATGTTGGCAGCGTGTTGATTGCACTACATAGGGCAGTGAGAGTAGCCCTTGAAGGGTTTTAGGCAATTTTACAGATTTACACGAATTTAACTAGTTTTTGGAAAATTTGCACAGTAACACACATTAGTCTGTGTTTTAGGGAATTTTACGGTCATATAAATACTTCCATGTATTTTGCATGTTCTGAATGCAAAATACTAGGAGTAATATAAAAAAGTAGAGTTTTATAAAGTTTCAATCATAGTGTACCAAGGCAATAAATATTCCACAGAGGAAAACAGTAGTTCCAACAGCAAACCCAGTGCATGTGGTTAAACCAATACAAGTTGTAAATAAACCTGAGAGTAAAACTAAATACAAGCCTAAGAAATGGACACACTATATTAAGACACTTAAGAAGACATAGTCGTAAATATTTAGCTCACAATGACAGATGCAAAGGTCCAGACAAGTGTGCAAAATGAGCACAGTAATATTTGTACAAAAGACGTATCAGTTGCAATGTTAGTGAAGTATTGTCAGGGGAAAACGGATTTCCGCCCATACATATTTTTTGAAAGTGTAGAGTGTTCTGCCAGCTTTGCCAAGTAGTCAAAGACAAAAACAAAGTTAACTGAAATGAAAATTAAGGGTCTAGCAGCGAGTTTTGTCCCCACTTGCCCCAGAATAAAATATATTACATTTAAAATTCTCAATGAAGAATTAACTAAAAGTTCAAGGAAAGCCAACAGTTACAGTTTTATTATTATGTTGCATATAGATGCAGAAAGATATGTAAGAAAACAGTATCAGAGTTAGATAACGTTGCGAGTGAAGAAATTTCAAGTTGTGAAGCCGAAAATTGGTTATTAGTGGCTTTTACTGATAGACTACTAGGTAATATGCGGCTTCAGATAAGATATAAAACACCGCAAACCATTAAGGAAGTGAAATATTTAGCTACTGCTTCAGAAATGACAGAAATTCGTCAAAAATACAAAGCTGGAACTGAGGATATGCAAAAGAGAATGAGTTTGTTCAACATAGTCTCCAGACAAACAAATGTGACATGGGGTTACAGAAACCGTGGCATTCCTTCCAGTAGTGGTAAATCTATTTTGTGCTATCATGGTTCATTTATTATAATAATGTTAATGTTGTGCATAATTTGGGAGCAGATTTAAGTAGTACACCTAAGAACATGTGTTCCTACAGAGAACAGAACAGTAACTTTGGATGTTTAAGTTGTGAAAAATTGGCCCATGGATCTAGGAGCCCAGAGAATGTTAATAATAACAGTGCACCATATAACGCTAGTATTGGTTGCCCAAACGTGCACAGCCATGTGTTGACCCCAGGGCCACACAGCAATAATCATGGTAATAGGGGGAAAGAGATGTTGTAACTTTTCTTGTCGAAGGTGAGTCTCACTCGTTCTTGATCACAGATGTTTCTCTTGTTCGACCTAGAATCAGCAGGAGTAAAGGCAATGAATCTCAGTTAATATTGAAAGGCATAACTGGAAATGTGCAGCAAATCAAAGGTATCCAAAGTATAGATGTGTGGGTTGATGGACAACGGGAACACCAGTTCCTTATTTGTTAGTCAGGACTACTATACCCAGGTATTTTAAGAACTGACTTTCTTCGACAATAAGCCAGAATCAATTTAAAAGAACGGAAACTGCTTCTTAAAGATACAAGTGATTTAAAGTTGTGTAATACATGTACATAAGAACTTCATGGTGACTGGAAATGAACTGAGAACCTGGCCAATTATGAACTCCTATTAGAGGTGTTAAAGAGCCATAATGAGATCAAATTAATGTATAACATGATTTTATCACCAAAGACAGACAGTACTGCGGAAATTGCATTGCACATGCCAAGTTACGACGCAGACTCATGAACACTTACCATCCATGTGACAAGGGCAGTGTCTGATTTAAATCTCACCGGTAAGGACCGCATCAATTTGGAGGTATGTAGTGGGAGTAATGTGGCTAATATCATCACAGGTAAAAAGATTGGGAAACTCAGTGAATTAAGTTTAGTGAACGGTGTGCACAACCATCATGGTACTTGTGCATGTGATATATTGGTGCTCAGGAGGGTGAGTAAACACTGTGTTGCCATCTTTGTTATGGGTCAAAGGGATGCATCTCAGTGTATCACAGTTAATCACAATCACATCAAAGGAAGCAAGAGGGCTATATATTCTTGTGGTCGCACAGAAGATGACGATTTGGTAGTTGTGGGTGGACTAGCCAAAGAGAACGTTAACAGGTTCAGTCTAGTTGCTGAGGACAGTCTTGTCCCTAAGAGTATCCAAAAGAACAACAGCACTGGCCAAATTGTGAACAGCAGTAAAGAGAAACTCACTGTGCTAAAGAGAACAGTAAAAGGATATGCCACACTTGTAGCCAAGATTGCTGGAGTACTATATGAGATAGTAATTAGCTACTCCGTTTATCCAGACGTAGTGTTAATTGTGCTGCCTCGGATTGTGATTTGTCAGAGCTGTTGTTGTCGACACGAAGTAATGTAGAACCACGGAGAAAAATACTTGCCACCCTGCCCCTAAAAATTTGAATGTGTGTTCGCTTTCATGCTCTGAAACTTGTGCAATTCCCTTGAATTGTGACACCCAAGTTGTGTGTTGTAATGTATGTGGTGCAAATAGCAAGGTCGTAGAGAACAGGACAAATTGCGCTGTTGTGTCTGAAACTGCCCCAGAAGTGATGAAGTAGTTCCCAGTTAAAAAAACCCCTAATCTTGTAGAGGAAGTTGGCCAATACAGAAACTTTGAAGAGCACAACTTGTGAGAGATGCAAGTTTTTTTTTTGTGAAGTAAAGGACAAAGTTGTTCAAAATGTGTTGAGAATAACGTACCGAATTGTTCACGTAAAATCAGAGGTGTTCATCAAATGCAAGTCAAATATTATAACAAATTTGCTGAAACCAGTGATAAGAGTGAAAATTATGTTAAAGGTAATAAAGTTGTTAAAAGTGAAAAATTCAAGGCAATATTGCATTTTTCAAATTGTTAAGAGCTGTTATTCAGTTGTTGTGAGAAATATATTATTAAAGGTTGGAATGAGGGAGATTGAGGTTATATGGAGATAGAAATTGAGAAATTTAAAGAAGGCTGATTTTGATATTATGTTCCCAGTGTTAATGAAGTTTGCAAATATATTCCGGTTGTGAGGAAGTTTGAATTTTGGTGTACGACTTTATTTAAGCGTAGCACTCAACTCTAGATTGAAATTGTCCAAGGTAGACAAGAGTCAAGGTAGTTAGACACCTGTGGAAATAAATGAAGGTCTAAGACAAATCCACAGAAAACTAAAGTAAAATACATTACTGTAGGTAATGAATGAAATTTATAAGTTATGTAGAAAGGGATGAATTGCAAGGCAGTTCAGACAGTCATTGTGATGGGAGTATCCCACATAATGCCCCATTCAGAATGACACAAATGAGATAAATGATATAAATTAACTTAAATACGTGAAGTTGAGGAAATAGTTGCACAGAGTCCTTCAAAGACAGCCCTTTAGACAATGGTGATTTTGAGAATGAAAATAATGATGTAGACAAAATTTGGGAATCACTGAAATATTTGAGGACAAGTATCCTATCTATAACTGGTGACCTAAATACAGGTAAACTTCACCATAACGAGTATGACCCATAAGGAGACATTCACTATCACTGAATTTTCAAATTCACGAACCGTGTACGAAAAACAAGGTTAAAATATTTTTTTACAATGAGTGAATACCAATGATATAGTTCGCTATAACGATAGGCCGGTAGCGATAACAGTTGACACCTAGTGCAGTCATTATGTCACAATATCTCGCACTCGTGGTTCTACGATGCGACGCATGCACATCTCTGTCGATTTTTGTACATGTTCATGCTCGTGTTTCTGCAAACTCAAGTCTATTCTCGTCAAGTGCAGATCGTAGTGTCTTGTTGGTTTTGGAAAGGTTAATACTGTACTTATTTTGGATAAATCAGACTGCTATTTAGTTGAGTTGAACTTTTTTTCCAGTTTGCAATGACAAGCGTAAGTAAGCCTTAATCACTCAATATTTCTACAAAGTAAATAATTATTACCGAGCGCAAAGTGGAGAACATCAGTAAAAGTGAGATCGGAAGACAGTACAATCTGCAATCCTCCACACTGTTCACAATCCTTAAAAATAAGGACAAAAAAAAAGCTGCTATTTTGTAACAAAATGTGCCGAGTGTTTCATGTGTTAAGAAAATACTCTTTAGAATTTTTAACAAAAGAAATAAAATTTTTACAGTTCTTAATCCAAGCGTTCCACGAGGCATGAGAAAATATTCTTCAAATTTAAAAAAAATAAATAACTAAATATTTACTGTTTCTTAATCCAAACGTCCCACAGGTCACTAAGAACATTATTTTTTATTAAAATCTAACATAAGAAAGGTTTTTTTTTTTTTTTTAAAGTTTTCAATGAAAAGAAATTGCTACATTTTTTAAATATTTAAACAAGATAAATTTTTCTATTTTTTACATTTTTAAACAAAAAAATGTTTCTATTTTTCCACGAACTTATGTGTATAATTTCGTAAAAATCTTTTAATTTGAATTAAGCTGCCACTGCTGCCTTCCCTAGGGACGAAAATATTCTGCCCCATAAGCTTCTGAACTTCACAATTTCATATAATTTGATTCTCTACAATCAGTTATAAAACTCACAAGAATTATGTGATGACAGAATAGCATGTAAAAGAAACTAGTGCTATGGGAATGAGAGGAGCAGATAGTAATGACACCTTGTGGCTGTTTCCTGAACCGTCTTTCACAATTAACTTGCATTTTGTTCTACCATCTGGCCTTTCACCCCTCCCACACCATGGTGTGTGTGAATGAAGTCAGTCAGGGTGGAAGAAAAGATGAACATGGAGAGGACAAGAGCATTATCTTGCTGAATGAAGTGGCCTGTGAATAATGTATAAGGAGGTCACGCATTTCTGTTGGCTTGACAGTGTAATGGCATGTTGTGAGACCCCTTTGCACACGGTCACCATCAAATTATGAAAGGAGTCACTCGCGGCTGGCATGAGGGGATCCATCTCAGGGTTCGCAACTGTGTTCGTGGATGTTGTGAGCATGTGGATAGAATAACAAGACCAGGTTTCCAGGAATAAAATGTTTAATTAACATTCCATCAATAAATAAGGCAGTTACACCGTTCACTTTACATTGAGCACGTGATAGCGTAGCAGCTACGACAGTATTCAAGAAAAGAAATGAGTTCTGCTCAGCCAACGTCCTTACTAATAGGGTCCTTAAGATGTTCGCCTGCCCTCAGAGATAGACTTCGTCCCCTAAATGGGAAAAAGAAACGTTCTTCTCTAACCAGTCCGAAACCAGTGGTAACTCGCTCGTCAAAATCGTACGTCCGCGTACCTGGGACGCGATAGCGGCCTCCTCACTACTTGAACACCCGTAAAATGACCAAGTCTCCGATGGCCGCCCCAGGCCAAGCCATCACTGCGCTGCCAAATGAAAGCGAGCGACATGGAACTCTTTTCAACAAGAAAATAATTTAAACCTACTATCCACACACGGCTCTGAATTTAAAATTGCCAGTTCAGAACATCAAAATACCTATTGACCATATCTCAGAACCAACAACATAGGGTAATTGAAAATGAAAACCTTTTAAACGTAGAGTGTCGTCCACTGAAGAATACATAAATGCCAAAATGGCGATTACAATCTTAAAATTATAAAAACAAAAATTGCAGTACAAAACATTGGTCACAAAGATGCCAGCTCAACTCTCTGGCTCAAGCCCAGGCAACCGGCTCTTAAATAAAGATTATAATAATTCCAAAATGTCCCGTATATACAACAAATAAATTCGGCCCTTCCTTAAATGCATGCCAAAAAGTAAACCAAGAATGAAATGCAAAAACATGATTAACCCTGTTCAAACAATTATATCCAATAAAGAGAAAAATAAGATATGCTAGCAATAAATACAACCAATTTATGTAAGTTAACAGAACTCGTGCATATAATAATGAATACAATATAGTAATATATAATAAATATTAATTATTCCTACAAGTTTATAAAATTTGAGACTCCTATAGCACCCATTTGTGAAAAATTATAATGCAACAACAAAAATCTGTCTGTTTATTTACATATACTAAATTAGTTTTAGTTGATTCACATGTTTTAAATTAGTTTTGACCTGATTAAAAAAAATATCTAAATATATCTTCTGAAGCCACTTCACAAATAACTTAGTTGTTTATTAGATTTGTTAGATTAACCATAAATATGAAAATTTTACTACCATTTCATAGAATTAAATTTTGTATCTAATTACAAACTGTTTGTATCATCAAAACAAATCAAGGAAAACTAAATTTTTGGACTAATTTTGTTGGTGCACCATTGTCTTTCGAGCAAGTTCATAACACCACGTTGTGAAAAGATCTTCCAGAGCTATGGTGCCAACAAAACCTACTGTGACAAGATGTGAACGGTTGGTGAAAATTCCCCAGAAATTAAAAGAGTAAATATACATTTAAGTCATTAATAATTGGTTGCTAATGCTCGCAATCAACATGGAAGGATGTTTTGTAAAACTGATTTTTGAGATTAATTATTCTATGAATAAGACATAAATAACAATTTTTAAATACTTGATTTGCAAATAAATAAAAGGAATAAGTAAAGAAATAATATCACAGTTGATGAAAGCTATATTTTATCAATTTGTTGTCTTAAAGAATATGTCTTATGACTTACAATGGTACAAGAATATAAATTGAGAGAGCAGAAAACTATCACGTGTGTGTGATTTGCAAGGTAACTTATGGATAACAATAACAAAGTCTTCACATAGTATGAAATTAAGTACATTATTTAACCGAGATGCCCTTGCCACTTTGATCCTTTCAACTTTCTTTCTTGATCCATTAACTGAAGGGACACCTTTCCTCTTACTTAAAGTTCTGTGCTAATTATAACTGCAATTGTTAATGCTGTGAGTTTTAATGAATGACAGACTGAAAACCCTAGCTTTGCTGGCTGCCCATGTTTCCCTGTGAGCAGTGAATGATACTTACTCATGGCACTCTGCTGCACTTCTATAGCCTGCTGGTGGAAAATAAATTAAGGCATTAGCAGAATTAATCTTTTATCAGTTTATCTAAAATTATAGATACCTTGCAGCTATCCACATATCAAGATGGTGCAGCCCCATCCTCCAAATGGTACATTTTTCTCTATGGATAAAAACAGTCCACGAAGCCAGCCATGACATGACAAAAACTTGTTATTTATAAAGGCCTCACCACTAAGGCCAGTATCAGGAAATGTCTTACGAACTACACATATATTTTATATTTAACCATCCCATAAATTATATTAAAACTTTTTAATGGTTTTGTAATTCAAGTCATTAAGTTATAAATATAAACAAGGAAAATATCTAAACACACAGTTTGTAATATAAATGAACATGTAATTTTAAAAAAAAATAACAGTCCTCAACAGAGAATCATATGTCATTTATACACAGTACAATGCGATGTTTGTAGCAAAAACATAAAATTATAGGTTCACTAAATATGTAATTTCTTTCAATAATCAGCGATGCAAATCAATTTTCATACAAAGAAAATGGCAGTTAAGTGTAAATGAAAGAAACCTAATAAACATAATGTTACATCACTTTTATCTTTAGCTCAAACATATTTGGTATTGCATTGAGTCATATTATTGAACGAATTGTAACTTGTATTAATAAAAAATTAATTTAATTTTGCTAGTATAAAACTATTAGCTACTTAATAATTTTTTAAATATTTGGATACACTTACAGTTAGGGCAAACTGCTCTGCTTCCGTAAGGTCATCATACTTGTCCTTAAATTCTTGCAGCTTCTTTAGCTGGTCAACTGGCGGTAGATACAAAATAAGCTGTTGTAGGACATTGTCTCCTAGCTTATCATCACAATGCAAAATTGACTCTTTTACATCAGTGTATGTAACATGTTTCAGAGAACCACCAAGTAGAATTGATAAATTTTGAGCCACTTTGCCATCCAAGACTTTCAAATCTTTAACTTTTCTCCATGTTCCTCCACTCCTATAAAAAATATTACTTATATAAATATATAATTTTAATAGGAAACATTGAATGAAACCACAAAAAAAAAAAATTAAAAATTAACACAAGAAACCTTAAAGCAAAACATGTACTAATACTACTCACACTCCCATATCCACACCCTCACCCTCTCTCTCTCCAAGCAAGGAAGAAAAAAGTTTTTTTCCCCAATTTACTTTTAGTTAAAACATCTGATTAACAGCAATAACTGTCAACCAAATGGATCAACTTTACCAGTGATTGTTACTACATTATTCTAAACGGAGATTTCCTTACTTTTTAAATTTGTAAATCCTTATAAATTTAAGCATCTACCACAACACATTTTCATTTAAAGGGCATTGGTGCACTGAAGACAGAAAAATTGTTAAACTGCACAAGGTGTCTTTTAGAGTAGCCATTATGAGTACCTGCATTAAGTTACATGTTCTGACAACAAAACTGGTAATTAAAACTGTAATTATGTGTTGAGAATTTTTAGAACCCTTCAGAACATATGTTTTATTTGATATCACAACCACTGAGAAAGAGAATAAAACAAGAGTTTTATTTTTTGACTTGATGTACTTATATTAATCATTTGATCAATAAGTAGTACCCTAGAGTGAAACATGTTTTGTATTAAAATAAAACGTGTTGACATTAAACGCACGTTACATTTTCACGCTTACTCACATTTCTATAGGATTTTGGGCCACAGCCCCGCGGACATCCGTCTTCTTCGGAGTCGCGACTTTTTCTCTTACCCGAAGATGGAGGCAGGCTTGCAGGAAAAAGTATCAAGGTCACGGTGCACTTCGCCGCGATTGGCTGGCTCCGAGCACGTGACATCGGTACTTCCCCTGTCTGTGTGCTACACCCAACACGACTAACAAAAAAACGGGCCACAAAACATTACCATATATGGGCACAAAAACTGAAAACTCAGGGCGAGCACACATCACCTAACCATAGCCAAATATGGGCATAAAAACTGGCACGGAGCATAACAAGGACAAAGCTGTGCTTCCTCCACCTGGCCCTCTGGCCATATCTATTATCATTATACCCTAACTTGAAATTAAATAATTATACAATAAAATACTACAAACATTTCTCCATAAGAACAGTTACCTTCAGCTGTTATTGTTAAATAAAAATACAAAAAATGTAATTTAAAGCAAAAGAAAATAATATATAAGTGGAACCCTGCAATGTTACAATGTGTTGTTCAATTTAAAGAAAAATGTCAATTACTCAGTAATTTCAACTACAGTTTTCATCATCTT
>PNEQ01070647.1:11006-56716 GCA_003012365.1 Medauroidea extradentata
TATATATATATATATATATATATATATATATATATATATATATATATATATATATATATATATATATATATATATATATATATATATATATTCTTAAAAGGTATCAAATATAAATATGTGAATAGTTTCTGTAAGCTGTCTTCATCAGCTTCATTACAGAAAAGGTTCTTACAAATTTGGCATTATAAACTAGAAAAATTTTGCAAATGTTAGATATATAACATAACTAATGTTGGCATATGTAAGGTTTGGAAGTTCCTCCTACTCTGCACATGGCTATGAATGGTATAAGGGGCATAAGGGGTAACTATCACACATTTTGGTAATTTTTGAATACCACAGTTGAATTAAGTTTGAATTTTTTTGAAGGAGCAATATTATATAGACATACAACCACAGGATTACAAATGCATATTTTTACCAAGGATGCAAAAAACGGGTTGCTTTATACTTGAATAAAATACGTCAATATATTATTTAGTATTTGATTTAAAAAAAAAAGAATTAAAGCTTTTGGCATGATGCATACAATAAAGAATTTTTCTGTTTTTGTGATGTACAAATAATGGAAACTTACATATATACAGAAATGAGTTAATTTTCAATTATATAAGACACCAAGAGCTACCAACTTTCAGACTTAGCTAAAATCACCCAACTAAATGTTTTCAAAAAAGAAAAACACTATATTATAAAGAATTACCTACAATATTTAAGTTTGTAACTACCCCTTGCCCCTTAGTTATTATTACTATATACATTTTCTCAATACCACCATCAAATTGATCATAAACAGATATTTTTACTATGGTACTCTAATTAAATTTGATATGAATAATTTGATTATTTTGTATGCACATAAAAACACGTACAAAATTTATTTTACAGATAATATTGCAAAACTATGCATACATGTATCTGCAGAATATACCCAAAATAATGCCTTCAAGTGGAATACATTCTGGCACACTTTTTAACTCATTAATTTTTTCGTAATCAACGCTCTTGAAGGATTCTTAAAGTTGCAGCCACTAAGAAAACATTTAGATTAAAAGGGAGACAACAATTATGTTTGGTTGCTGGTACTAATAGTATGTTTATGCCAATAGTTTGGGAAACCTATGTCTGGGCAAAGTATTTACATTGTAATGTGAAACTACGGTTTCGAAAACGTGTGTTTTGTAAACGAAAAACAGTGAGGGGGCGGAGAGATACGAGTCAATATATTTACGAGATAAGTTTTAAATTTTTTCTGTTTACAAACAAGAATGTAAACGTCCGAAAGATCACAACATTCCTCCCAACTTAAAAAAAAAAAGCTAAAACATTAAGGCAAGAAAGTGTACATGCACACTTTGTGATATTTTACCAAAATTATTTTCTTCCTCACTTCTGGGTGAAAAACTTCTTTCAAGTTTATATAACACAAAATTTTTATAAGCATCAAGAAAACAATAAAGTGGTGAAATTCTGAAAATTAAACATTGCCGTTATGACTTACAGTAAGTCATACCAATTACGACACGACTAAAATAATATACAGTCGGCCCGCCTTATCTGCGGTATTTCATTCCAAAAAATCCGCAGATAACGAAAACTGAGTATGTTCAAGTCACCTTAATAACCTACATAAACCACCTTATGCACTTTATATAAAACAATTTAACCCGCAAATTCACGTACTATATTTCTGTGAGGTACATATCTTTAATACGTTCATAAAGTGTCCCACAACATTTAAATATTGTAGTGCAATGCGTCGCGTTATATACAGCGGCAATCACACTGCGAAGGACGCAAAGACTTGGCAACAACGCGCCACGAGCAAGGTGGTCTGGCTGATGTCGCAACATGGCACAGCCTGATGCGCCACACTATCTCTTTCACCCTACACTGCCAAGGACGTGCGCTTTGCAAAGAGGGAGTGATGCCACAAGAGTTAATAGAATTATATTTGATAAGGAATTTCCCGCGTTTAATGCTTACCTTATCTATGTCAAACAAACACACAAACTAACAGTTAAACAAGCACAACTACGACTACATAGGCGTGAATATTTTGTAATAGTTTGTATGAAAATATTTTTTGCTTGTATGACATGCATATAAACTACGGAAAAGAATAGGATCACAAACATAAAATATTTTCACTCAAATTAAGCGTAGTCTTCGCCGGTGTTGAATTTCCACCTTTGACGCGTGGGAACTGCGTAGCGATAAGAGCCAGTGTCCCACGCTTGATGAGAAGCATATCACATCTATTCACACCGTGCCAAACTGATGTACAAGGTTTTCCTTGTAGTCTCTTTCCTACAGGACTTTACAACCCTCAAACTTGGCTGAAATCGGCTTTTTCACACGGTTGTTTAAGTTATATGTAACGGATTTGTACAAAATTGAGATATACAAGAACATTGGACTTTACTACAGTGACGCATTGAATAAAATTATAGGCTTAAACGTTTCCACAGTGAAATAATTATGACAGGAACACTGCACACGTGTTTACAACTTTGGGCGTAGAGGCGATATCACAATAAGTGTGCTGGCTAACATCGCTTGTAGGGCCTCATCGATTTTCACCTCTCACGTACATACATATCCTTCACCAGGCAGCCACCTTAAGGACATTAGCAGTTTGGTTTTTAATACGGCATCATTGATTACACTTAAAATAGACTTAGCACAATTTTTTATCCCACACATAAAAAATTTTTTAAACCTTTGTAAACATGGATAATGACAAAGTTCTAGCAGTTTACATTTTAATACAGTACCACTGATTACCCAAAAATTAACTTGGCGCAATTTTTTCTGTTGTTTTCGGTGCTATACTAACATTTGATCTTATTTGTTGTGCTTTATTTCATGACATAAAAATTATACACTTGTTTTTTTCCCCCGTACCTGCGGCCAACTTTTGCACAGACATATTGTCTTTTAATAAATGTACCATTTTCATTTTTTCAGTCAAACTAAGAACTCAGCGATCTCCCTTCGGTTTTGTAGGATCACTACAGTATTTATTTTTAGGAAACATTACGCTGCAAACCACGGAATCGTGTATAATTGCACACGGTACATGCACTTCAAGGCCGTGCCCTACATGCGGACGGCAAGCGGGCAAGCAAGACAATGTAATTAAATATACGTGTGTTCTGCATGGAAGCAGTTTGTGAGCAGGCAATGTGGCTCATGGAATATATCAAATCATTTTGTTTTGAAAGCGTGCGGCGAGCGACAGGATGAATGAGAGTGAATTACCGCCGCCGCCCGCACATTCAGAACAGCATCGCTTCATTTCAGCTACTGCCCGTAGTGCATCATACTAGCGATAACCACGAGCACCTAGCACATTGCATAACGACGCAGACAACAGGAGCTGACAACACAAGACTAGCTGCTCTTGTGCATGGCAAGTGAGGCACTAGTAGTTTGTGCAGCACATAGTAAAATTCTAAAAATTTCATATTTATTTAAAAAAATTTTTTTCCTCAATTTCCAACCGCGGTTGGCGAAAACCGCAAATACGAAGTCTGCGGAAAAGACAATACTATAATTTTTTTTCTGGTCACCTAATTTTAAGGTCAAAGGAAAAGCTAAGTAGTCCACGGGACCTACACATGTAAACAAACTGAAAACTTTAATGTAGAACTTAATACAAAACGTTTTTAAGGGCTGTCATGGTTACGTTCATAAAACATAAAAATATGTTATTTATCAAATAAGTAAATTCTTATATGTACAAAGATTAATAATGAAAAAATTTTCATATAATACTTTTAAATTACTAAGAATCACAGTACCAAACAAGCGAAAATGGACTTAAAGAGCAAACCACACCAAAATGAGACTTGTGGTCGAGAAACAAAGTAAAAACCCAAATTAAATCACACTAACTGCTAACAGTTTTACGGCAATGTGTGGTGGTAAGAAATAAATTACATAACTAAATTCTTAACACACCACACAAAAATAATTACCGTAACAACAAAAATACGAGTCTCAACCATGAAATATGGTCTCTGAACCACGCTCAACCCTACCAGTTTGCACATATGCGTATGATAGGTTAACAAATTATTTTAAAATATAACCTTAAAGAAAAAAACAGTCCCTGGCAAAGATAAATCACAAAATGCCTATCAATTAACACATTGAAGAAAACAGAATGTGGCCCATTAACAAACACACAAAAACCAGAGGAAACCGTTGTAAACAAACAATAGAAAATTGGAAGCAATGCACGATTAAGTGAAGGATGGGCTACCATATACACGGGCAAATAAAAATATTAAAATAAATAAAGAGACGCTCTCTACATAATAAACAATTGGCACCGGAGGAAAAAATATTAAATGAGAACTTTGAAATTTGTGGTTGCTCAAAATAACTATTTTATTTCCATTGTAATATTAAATATTTTCTTTTGTTTTTAAATAAAATTCGCATAAATGTAGTTTACATCAATTAATAGTCCACTAGTACTGAAATGGTACTGAAATTATTACAGCCAAAACTTTGCAGGCAAAGTGAAATGCAAATAGTAAATTGATTACACAATTAATCTTTTGTGCAAAAAAAAAAATTCAAAATAATAAATGCCCATTCTGTAGGCTAAATAAATACTGCACGTCCGAATCAACGAAGTAGTAAATTAATAAAAAATATATATATTACAGGTAAACTGGATGCATCCGTTAGGCCTTACAACAATATTACTTGTTGTTAAAATTCTATTTGATTATTAAAACCATACAAAACATTACATTAAAAAAATAAGTGTGACAGCTGTCAATTTAAAGATTAAAAATACAAATTTAGCTGCTGTTTATTTGTTCGAAGTCCTGCAGTAGAAGAACTCTGTACACTGGAATGACTTCATAATTTCCAGTTACAGCAGCAAAATAAACAAGGTGAAAAGGCCCCAAAATAGGCCAGAATGACAGGATGTGACAAGTTGAGACTACAGGTTGGCTCAAGAATTGAAGTAGACTTGGATTGAGAATAAGCCAGGTCGAGAATGGCCCAGCACGTGAATAGGCCATCACATGAACCCTCACTACACAGACATTACCAAAAAATTTAAAGATGATGAAATTTAAATAGAACATAAAACCTATTGCAGGAAAATTGCTCACCAGACGAGGGCAAAAAAAATCACTTGACGAAATTACATACAAAACAACCACAGATAAAGAATTAAATTATTTAGAACTACAGTTTGACTACATTACAATGTAAATTTTGCTACTTTACAAAAATTAAATAATGGCAACTCCAGTGCCAAGATCTGCCAAAAAGGCAGGAATACGAAGAACATTCATTTTGACAATACAAGGTTGACGGCTAAGTGAAAAGAAATGCAACAAAAGAAGCTGCAGAAATGTCGAACAAATTAGCATCGAAGCACACTAGCATGCAACAATCATGTGATCAGAATGGCTAAACTGCACCAAAATCATGCTGTGAAATACTGAAATCACGCACTGCAATGGCCGCAGTACATGGTATGAAGACTGAGGTAAAAGAGAACAACGGACAGAGGAATTTAAAGCACAGCAGCTAACATCCGTTTAAGAACAAAAAAGAAAGTGTAGCTAGACTAGGGTTGGCACGAGAATGTAACAAAAAAGTATTGAGTAGCTGTAATGCTAAGTAAACTTTAGTGAAACATAATAAATAAATTAAAATTACTGAATAACACAAATTACTGTTAACACAAAATAAACAAGCTAATATAAATGTAAAAAATAAATAGATGAGCCTGATTTTAGGAAATATAAAAAAGTATATTATTTATGTTTTATCATATCTTATATAGTTGCAAACAACTACATATTTTTTAAATTGTTAGTTACTGTTAATTGTTGCTCAGTATGACGCTACCTTACAACTTATTTTTCACATATTTTGCACATTGGTCTCTTAAGTATTTAGAAGTAATTATTGTGAAATCAATTTATGAGAACCACAAAGTTTATATACAGAGTACCAATGAAAATGTATTTAAAAAATGGAAAGGGGTGGTAGATGAGGTGAAATGGAACATCTTATTAAGGTACCCACGTCCAGAAATACATATTATCAGAACATTGCATTACCATCACATAGAGGAAACTTAGCCACAACCAAATAGCACATGCATGGCATGTTGTGTACGAAGGTTGGTGTGTACCACCCGCTTTAACACTCACTTTCTGCACCTGTCCACTTCATGTTTTACACTTCCAACATTGACAGTCATAGTAGCACTGCCACCATGGAAGGCTACACATTTGCAGAACACACAGACATGCATTCAATTCAGTTTATGGTGCAGCTGGCAGCAATGACAGAGAAGCAAAGGTTCCCTAACACATGGCAAACTACACAACCAATGTTTTGTAAGTGTTGACTGCTGTCTACGGGGAACAAATTTGCTGTGCATCAGGATGCTACAAGTGGGATGAGACTGACAGTACAGACACAAAGCTTTGAGGAGTAGGTGTTGGAACGAGTTCAAGAAACATCTACCAGCATATTAATCGTCATTCTGTTGCACAAGTTTTAAAGGTACAACTGCTCCGATTGTACCATGTATGGAATGTACAGGCCTTACAGTAAGTAAGTGAAAGATTTTGGTCAGCGCTTAATGTTGAGGTCTTCAGCGCTGGTGAAGGTTGACATGAGGTGATTATGGAGCAGCAGCGGAATGAAAGGGTGGGGGAAGCAGGAAATCCCCGAGAAAAACCCGCCAACCAACCGCATCGTCCGGCAAGATTCCCACATGCGAAAACATGGGGACCGGCCCTGCGGGGAATCTTGGCGGGAGGCGAACTGTCTGATCATTCGGCCACCGCAGCCCCCACAGGCCTTAGAGGAAGCTTACTTTCCTGCACATTAGGAGTTCTACCGATGGTTTTTGTGGTAGTGTGAACAAGGTCCACACTTCTTACAGCAGGTACTGTTTACACATGGGAGCTGCTTTACCAGGGATAGCTTGATTAAGACTCATAACAAAAATGGGCTATAGAACACAGCCCCACGATGTAACCAACCAGCAATCAACATAGATTTTCAGTAAATATCTAAGCAGGGATAATAAATGACAGTTTAATAGAGCCATACTTTTGCCACCATGCCTCATGTTGCAATGCATCTGAGGTTTCTGAGCGAGGTTTTACCAGGCCTGTTGGAGGACATCGGTCTGGATATTTGAGCAGCTATGTGGTTCCACGTGATGGAGCACCAGCTCACTACTTCCTTTGTGTACATAACTACATGAACACTTTTGGACAGTACTGGATAGGACAGATAGGTACCGTTGCCTGGCCATTACATTCCTCCGACTTAATCCCACAGATTCCCTTCTTTGGGGCCATGTGAAAACACTACTTGTGTATATGTCACTCCATTACATACCAGAGAGGCAAGGATACATGCTGCATTCCAGACCAGCAACCCTCCTACAAGCTTTGATAATGTGAGAGACAACATATTGCAATGTTGCACTGCATGTATGACATGCAGTGGTGGACATTTTGAGAAGCAGATGTAATTACTCTTTCCAGAATAAACCTGGTTGCAGAAACTTACGAACATGCATCTTTGTTAAAGCTTGACACAACCTTGCATACCAGGTTGCCTACTACTAATTTGTATTGTAATTTTCAGGTATAAGCAAGCATTTCCAGATATCGGCACCGTCATAAAATATGTTCTAATTTAGCTCATCAACCACATCTATCATTATGTAACACCTATTTAATGTCTTACTATATAAATGAATAGCTATCTCACATATTTTTTTATTCTGAGAGTGAAGAAATTTGTCAATCAGCAACTATTATAACTGTAAAGGTTTTTCAGAATAGTGTTTAGTCTTATAGTTAATATCACTTTGGGCATGAATTTTAATAAAAGTATATTAGTAAAATAATTCTAGTGTTGTCACAACACACCAGTGGCTGGATGGAGCACAGTCAAAGTAGCACACTCCTTGCAACATACCATATTTTTATTTTGTTTGTTTTACATGGAGCTTTGCTATTTTCGATTGAGTAGTTTCTGTGAGAGCTACACTCTGTAATTAATAGTGTAAAATGAATGCACTACTTTTACAGTCCTTTTTTATTAATCTCAATCGAGCAGAATGAGAAAGTCACTCTCTGCGTCAAACTGCTACCTTTGTAGCCACTATAAAACTAATACACAAACACTTTGCTTCAACTTTCAAAAATGTAATATACCATTATACAAAAGCAGAGCTAAATAAAATTTATTTTTAAAATCTATACTTCAGCTATTGATGTAAAATGCCCTAATTATTCACTGTATAGCTGCTGAGGTTACGTAATGCAATTCCTTTCACTTTAAACTTTGTACATAAACAATAAAACAAATGTACGAACTATATTTTCGGTGTGTGATTTATGTTTTTTCAGTAATTTCCTAAAACCAACAAGGTTTGTTTAAATGCAACAGCTGATTAACTTCTTAGAATTAAAAAAAATATTTACTCAAAGAAAAATCATAAAATACACTGTTAAATTAAATTTTAAAAGTTGGGAAAAATTAATAGAGAAAGGTATATAAATACTTAATGCAGATAATTTCTTAAAGCAATTACATAGAATGTAAAAGAATAAATTATACACAATAAACCATCTTAAAAAAGGTTTACAACTTAATAAGTCTGGAATAGTTTTTAAACTTATATTTACAACAGAAATTTGACACATTTCAAAAGGTTTCCTGGCTAAAAAGTTTAAATTTTTCAGTCCCTTCAGAAACTTTTCTATATAGTTTTTCTGTAATTTATAAAAAAAGTACTTCTTACAAACTTATTGGAAAAAAAAACTGTCACTAGTCACCATTTTTTATTTTCAAGTGTTGAGTAAACACCCTTACATCCTTCAATGTCTATAAACATACACTGCACTCACTGAGGGCATTAAATGAACAGAGTATACATGTAAACAAGATTATACAGACCCTGTTTATATAGGAAGCCAGGATAGTTTAAAGGTCAACACAGTGGAGGAGAGAACATCAAAATAATGCAAACCTATACTATATAAAACATAATTAGAATCAATTGGTTGGCATACAACATTTTGTAAACACTAGAACATTTTAGGAATTTGTTAAACTGTAAGGAAAAACCTCACATATCGTGAACATTTTTTAGAAACAAAACTGTTATTTGTCATCATGAACTTAACTTCAATAAATAAAAAGTGATAAGATTAAAAAATTCCTTTTTGTGCTAATATTTACAACATTATTATTTATAATAACTTGAACCATCTACCTCTCACGAAAACATATGTTTTACTTGTTATTGTTTCCATCCAAATCAGTTGTTTATGATGTCATATAAGAATTGAAATAATTACAGTCCCAATAATCATAACTAATTGGGACCAAAGCCTATTTTAAATATCTGGTTTCCAGATTAACAGAAAGTATTATTATAATGAGGCATCATGTAGAAACTTTTTAAGTTTGAAGTGACATGTAACAAGCTGACCAGATTCTTTGCGAATTAATATTGCATCACCGAACAAAATTATATTTGTACCAAAAAAAAATATTTTATTGAATAGGCTCAACAATTGAATTTTTAAGAAGCTACATAGTATTATATAGTATAGATAATTTAAGTGATCTTCATAGAGTGAAGCAATTTGTAACTATAGAAATTAACTGCAAAAATTATTACAAATATGTTTCATACTTATTACTACACATTATCCCTTACACATAGTTAGATAGTCTGGATATTCAGAAGAATGAGGTTTGGATCAGGTATGGGTCTACAGTTATTCCAAACTGTGACATTCAATTACGATTTAAATTTTTTAATCAGCAGTATTGAATAACAGAAAAATTTCTTGATTCATTAATATATAAACTTTATACTACTGTACTTTATCACAAGTTTAGGAGCATGTCATACATTTTCTAAAATAGTAACACGGTGAGTTATGTAACGGTTACGTTCTTCAGTTTATGTAACTTGATTTTTCCATTAGTGGATTGTAAGTTATTGTTCCTGAATGCAACTTCAAAATAAACTAATATTTTGTAAGTGTCAAGTTTATAGAAGGAAAGAGTCTGTATTCAGAACCTAAAAGCAATACATAAGATGTACATACAACAAAAATAATACTGTAAATTCCCTTGTAAAACACAAAATATTTTTAAATCAATAGTTCTGCGAAACGTGTGGTGCACGTGACAACAGGGTGACAAACTTCGTGCTGGCCAAGCCAGCCCCAAGGAGACTTGACAACACTGTGCATGGCTTTTCCGGCACAGAACTTGCACACGCTCACTTGCACAGCACAGATGATGCTCGTGGATGCTTGGCGAAGGTGCGGTCACATAAATTACATGTCTGCGTCTCTGCCGATTCCTAACTTTTATGAAGAAAGTTATCAGAGCTACCCACTAGACACGTCATGCAAGCGTTAAGTAAATTTAATGTGCCATAATGAAGATGCAATTTGGACAGAGTGCATCATTTTGTAACTAAAAAAATAGAAATGCTTGTGTACTATATCCACTAATTAACCTGCATGCTTTAAGATGAAAGTCGTATATTTGCTCTGGGTGGCCACATGCATTATCCAAGAGAAGAAGCACTTTAAATGGGATTTTGTTATTTGAGCAATATCTATTTACCTTAAGAACAAAATGGGAGGTACTTTCCCCATTGAAATGAATGTCCATTCTAGTGAGCGATCACCCTTAATTAGGTGGTTGTACTGAAGGAGGTGGAAGCTCTTAAAGGGCTTCCTATTAGGAGTAATTAGAGTGAGTCCCGAGTCCAGGTTGTGTTTTGGGTATTCATAGGGTTTCTCCTTGGTTTTCCCGAGGTCTAGAGGATCTCGGCTCGTGTGAACAATAGTGGAGGCCCCAGTTGACGGTGCCGGCGCATTCCCTTTCCTTTTCGGACCTCCCACTCCACTGGCCATGGAGGGGTAGGTCCGAGAGGAGAGGGGGTGGTCTGGTTCCGTCGACTGGTGGTAGGGGCGCGCGCGTCAGCAAGCTGAGCTGGCGGCCGCTCGAGCAAGAGAACTCACTCTTGTGTTCACTGTGTGAAATGGAGTGCCGCTGGATGGTATGAGAGACCTCATGTGGGTTCTCTGCACCGCTTGGTAAATTGGGCAGGAGCATTACCAAGGGACATTGCTGCTTGTGTGGTGAGTCCATTTAAGCTGACGCGGAAACATCAAGATATGGGTGAGTCTCCCCTGAACTTCTCCATGCCGTTGTATTCATCGCCGATGGAGTCCACTGAACTTGGGCTTATGGCGATCATCTAGCTTCCGTTAATCTCGAGTGGGACCTTAAGCGTGATCTGGAGCGCTAAGTGACCGCAAATGTGGTTGTGTCTGGACTTGTACAGGCGAGTGAGTTTGTGGAAATTTAATGTCACCCTCGGAAAAAGGGGATTGTCTATTAACCCGTAGGTTTCCCTTAAATTACTGGAGACTGTGTGTGGATGAATATTGCGAGAGGCATTAATGAGTTGTGACTGAGAAATTCAAGAGTAAAATTGACCCAATTGTACTAGTAATAAATATCGGGCACTTTATTGTTCTTTGTGGTGGGCATCAACGTTTGAAGTGTATGTAAATTAGAACAGTGCATATGATGCACGAAGCCCTATTGGATGTTTGTGTTACATTGTAAAGGCTTGTAATCTGAAAGTACCTGAATATATTTATGATAAGTGAATTTACACGAGTTTCTTTGTTCAAGAATTTAGTTGACCAACATTGCAGCCTACATCTTTAAGAATAGGTAGGAGTGTTGTTCGAGTCTTGCCCTGTTTGTGTGGGCTTAGCCGTGGGGCTAAGTATTCAAGGAGTTTATTTGTTAAGGCCCTCGGCCCGAAGGAGTAAACTGGGTCAGTGTTCGGCTCAATTTCACTGCGCCACTCTGCTCCCTTCTGGGGAAAGTGGTTTGTTTACTTTTGATGGAATTGCACATTCTTGAACAAGGGAATGAAATTTGTAACTGTGTTTATTGTATTACGCCTGGTATTAATTTTGAAAGGCTATCTTGACCAAGATATCGCGGCTTTTCTCGTAGGCATGTCGGCACCATCAGACTTTTTGTACCGCCTGGGGCGGCCCGATTTAACTCTGTATCTAAACGAACGAGGGCTTGTAGTTTCAGAGGATGAAACAACTATCAAGTTACGTCAAAGGGCGATAACATGGTTTAAAGAAGAGGATGAGAGACGAAAGATTGTAGGGTGCGAAAATTGGGGCCAAGTAAAGGAACAAAATGACAAATGGATGGGCGATTTAATTAAAACTTTGCAGTGCGTGGATTCCTGGAAAGTAGAACCAGTCTTAGAATTTTTGATTAAGATATCTAGAATTACAGATTTTAAACAAATTTCGGATAAGAGTTTGTGGACAGGTTTGGCGGCGAAGTGTGTGGGGCCATTAGCACAAGTTCTGGTGGAGGTTTTGTCACACGAGGAAACCTGTAGTATAGAGCATTTCCGACTCGGAGTATTGAATAGGTTTTGTCCCATCGGCGTCAGATTATGTTGTATTAAACGTCATGTTGAACGCTTTCAGAAGCCGGGCGAGTTGTTTATATCATTTGTGGAATCAGTCGTGGATTATAGCAGGGCTTTGGGTGAGGCGAGAGAGTGAGAGATTAGAGAAATTTGATCCTTTTGATCATAGAAAACATTTCTCCAGGTACGAGGGCTGAATGCAATCTATGCTCGTACCCGACTACCTTATCAGAGCTGAAGAACTTAGCTATTGAGGTTCAAGGCCGTGCAGTAACTCGCCGAGAATATTATAAGGAGTTTCCTTCACAGTATAGGACTTCAGGGAGTGATAAGGGACATGGTAAGGTCCCGGTTATGTCAATGGAGGTTCGGGACAGTCAGGAAGGACTAAAGTCGATCAATTCATCAGAGAGAAAAGGTACGCAGGGGAGAATCGGTAGATGCGCTAACTGCGGGGGTAGAAGCCACTGGTTGGTCGAATGTAAAAAGGCCAAGGTGGATATTAAGGATCATCGTTGCTTCCAATGTAATGAGGTGGGACATATGAAGGGACAGTGTCTGGGAAATGAGAGGGGGCGAAGGGACGGCGCGACCTTGTAGACCTGCTACGAATGACTTTGCGCCAAGTCAGAGATACCCAAAGGGGAAATGTCATATTGGTACAGTGGGGGCACCAGCAAGAATGCATAGAGGAGTGGGTATTAGTGGATTCCGGGGCAGCAAAGAGTTTGATTAGTTGGGACCTATGGGAACGATTAGTAGAAAACAATGCCTCGCTTAAGGGCAAGTTGTGCACAGGCTCGGTGTCGAACTTAGTTACAGCAGATGGGTCGAGCATGAAATGTGAAGGTTCGGTACAATTGTACTGTAAGATCGCTGGCTTCTCCTGGAACTTCAATTTTGCGATTATAAAAGGCTTGTGTGTACAAGCAGTATTAGGTTTAGATTTCTTGGGGGCTGTTAAAGCCGAAGTGGACTTTCGGAAGGGCTTGCTGTGTTTTGATTTTAGCCCAGAAGTCCAGGTAAAATTAGAATCTAGAAAGAGGGACAACATTTATGCTGTCACTGAGGAAGTGGAGCGAAGGAATTGTGATGTTCAAAGGGTGCTAAAGGACTATGGAGATGTGATAACGGAAAAAATAGGAAAATGTGACGTAGTTCCTTGTAAGTTTCATCTGACTGATCAAACTCCCTTTAGGAGTTGGCCTTTCCAATGTTCACCAATTAAATTGGAGTGTTATCGTCAGAAGATTGAAAAGTTCTTAAAGGCCAGGGTAGAAGATGGATTCTTAGTTAGCAAGCCGGGAGGGCAGGACTTTAGGTTGGTAGTAAACCATGCAAATCTAAATAGGAGAGTACCGGTTGACCCGTTTCCGTTACCGACAGTGGAAGGAGCTCTGCAGCATTTGGGTCGGGCAAAATTCTTTACGACATTAGATCTTAATAGCAGTTTCAATCAGATTCAAATTCATGAAGATTGCAGGAAATACATCGCTTTTAGTTCCCCGTGGGCACAATATGAGTTCACAATGATTCCTATGGGTAGTAATTTTGGTAGCAAGACACTGAGTAGGGTTCTTGATCAGGTATTAAAAGACTTTAAATTTAAATATGTCTTTCATTACATAGATTATGTTATTATTTATAGTGAGAGTTGGGAGACTCACTTGCAGCATGTTAGAATAGTATTAGAGGCATTGAGAGCATCAGGCCTGACCATAAACCCCAAGAAGGCGGAAATGGGGAAAGAATCTGTGAGTTTTTTGGGATAAATTGTCGGACGTGGCAAGTTGCGAGTAAACCCAGAGAAAGTCAAACCCATTGCGGAATTTCCAAGGCCCACTACTGTCAAAGGTGTGCAGAAATTTATGAGAATGATAGGGTATTATGCGCTCTTCATCCCAGGGTTGTCGGATATTGCAGAGCCGTTAAATAGGCTGAAAAGGAAAGGGAATGATCCAGCACCGTCAACTGGGGCCTCCACTATTGTTCACCCGAGCCGAGATCCTCGAGACCTCAGGAAAACCAAGGAGATACCCTATCAATACCCAAAACACAACCTGGACTCGGGACTCACTCCAATTACTCCTAATAGAAAGCTTCTTAAGAGCTTCCACCTCCTTTAGGACAACCCCCTAATTCAGGGTGATCGCTCACTAGCATACACTTCTAAAACAGAGAAATTTAATTGATGTTAAATATTTTCTCAGGCAAGTATTAATCTTCTTTGATTGTTTCTGCTAGGAATATAGTAATTTCGTTTGTAGTGCCCATATGTGTACTTTTGGACTCATCTGTGATAACGTTGTGTGTGAATATTTGCAAGTTTCTTGAATCATTTAAACCCCCCAGTGCTAGCTTTACGGCCATGGCTCTCCTGTTTCTACTGTTATTTCGATAATAATTTCAAAGCCTAAATGAGAGTAGCTATCAAGAATCTATTTAGGAGTTTTGTTTGAAATGGTTTCCACAAAGTTGGCTTGTTTTTTTCAAGATAGAAAATCCTATGGTTATTAAGTTATTAAGAATGCACCAATACTCATTTTTGCCAAAACTGATCATGATACTGATACCTTCAGCATTAACCGATACTCACAGATATAGATACCAATACCTATACCTGCATTTACATAGCAACACCAGCGGTGAAAGTCAAAGCATGGACGACAATACATGTAACACATGGCAGCCACATTCCATTACTGCTGAAATTACTGAAATTACTGAGTTAACTGCCAACAGTATCGGGACAGTTTCAGTGTTAGTGGAAATCCTGTTTTTCTCAGTGAAAATAGTTTCGGAATGATCGGCAATACAGTTAATAAAAGCGATTGTAAATATAAACAATAAATTGAATCAACTGATATATGAGAACCAATTTGGCTTGAAACACAATTTATTAAATATTATTGCATCCAAAAATTGCAGGTACATTACGAGTGCATGGTCGTTCAAACCTCTTATATTAATAAGTATATATACTTTATATACACATACATATAGTTATAGTGTTAGATTGTTGTGCATGTCTCACAGTCACAAAAATCCTGTAACAGGGTGGCTAGCAAATCCTGTAAAAAAAATTCCCTGACTTTTCCAGGTCAGCTGCTTTTATTTCCCTGACCAACAAAATATCAATAAAATTAACCACATTGTATAATCGCGACAAAAAATTTTTTTGGGTAAATATTAAGAATCGCTACTCATCGTGTACCAACCGAACTATTGATTTTAGACATATGGTTTATTTATGGAAACAGTTTTTAGGGACGTTATAAGTAGTGCTATGTAAAAACGTTTTGTTAAGTTAAGTTAGGTTGTTAGGCCAGGTAACAAATTTTTATGTAGGACTACTTCTAATGTCTTTCCTTACGTAAAATTTTTGGTAAGTTGCCTAATTTAGGTTAGGAAACCAAATTTCATGTTTGTAACCTAATTTAAATTAACCTAACATAACCTAACACAACTTAAACCAACTTAACCTAACAAAAAAATTACGTAGGACTACTTATGTCTGTAGAAACATTTTCACAATAAACAATATGTCTAAAATCAAGAGTTTGGCAAGTAAACAATGAAATGTGATACTTAATATTTATCTTTTTTTTGTTAAGCTGAACACTATTAATCAACATAACTTCACCTTGCAGAAGTTATATAATATTTTCACTATTTACAAAGCAACAAAGTCCTAGGAATATTCAAATACAACAATTTTTACTTACGTCAATTCATTTTCCACTTTTAAAATGCTGTTGTGATGGAGAGAAAAGCTCTTGATGCCAGAATTAAAAGCATTTAATAAGTTGTCTAAAAACAGATGTGCAATACCTGGTCACTACACCATCACTCTTTGAATCCCAAAATACTGTAATGTGCACTTGATGTTTTTGAGAAACTTTGTTCAATGATTCGTCAAAACAAACTACAATTTCTTCCCCTCTAGCAATTAACTCATTTCATCCATGAAATATGACGCTAGACCAAATGTGATATAAAAACCTATCTTATCTCGCTGTAACTGAAGTTTCTTTGCTGTGACACTAATCTGGAAACATTGTTGTTTCGCATTGTACAGATTTGAAAAAAGCATCTAGGCCTACCTTCATAGTTTAAACTCCCAGCCTACTTAGGGTTTTCTACCTTCTCTGTGGCTCATAACGGAACGCCGGCCCATGTTGGTTAAAGAAAAAATTACATTGCACGAATTGCACCTTGCAGAGTTATCACCAGGATCTTCACGATTCATTTAATAATAGTAGGATTAGTTAACCAATACAGTCTCTTTCTTCCTGTTATGACTGATTTCCCTAAATTAATTACATTCTGGAAATAATACGCAATTCCAGATATTTTTAATGCACTTAATCATTTTCATAAACACACACGAGATCACGTTATGCTGTAACTTTTTAACACACCTTTGTCACTGCACGAGCCAAAAAGTTCAGGTGTGTACCGCCATTAGGCGGTATGGTAGATAAAATACAATTTAAATGTAAATCCACGGATTTCAGACATGATGAGAAGATATTAATACTCGCACAAAGCAAAGAAAAAAATATTCGCGCCCCGCCACGTAAACAATAAACAACCGACAACAATTACGAACGTATCAGCATGTCACATGTTAAGAACAAAAGCAAACTGAGAATCCTATGTTGCCAAATCCACGACTTCAATTTCTACTACGAACTCTTTGGGAAAAAGACCATAACTGTTTAAAACCCACGTTATTAACTGTAACTTCGTTAAAATTTACGAAATTTTGCAAAAGGTATGCAAGAAATACCACGAGAGAGTAATTTTTACCATTGTGGAAACTTAAAAACATCACAACACATTGTCAGGGAAACCATTGGTCTGGCAACACTGGCGGGAACAACTAAAAATTCTGGTACAAAACACCTAAAAAATCGTATTTCAGACGAAAAACTGGTACCACGCGTCAAATCCACTGTTCCACACAACTACAATATCGGTACCAAAAAATATTATGGAACTATAAAATTGGTATATGTACAAAGAAAATGGTATGTTGTGTTCGCGGCAATGTTCGTTTACCAAATATTTAAATTCCAGGTTTTTTAGAGAATTCCCTGACTTTTCCCTGACTTCTCCAGACGTCTTAAATTCCCTGACTTTTCCCGGTTTTCCCGGTCGGTTGCCATCCTTTGTAACTATATCACCCAACCTTCGTAACATTCATAAGTTCTTCACTCATTTTTAAAACTCCCGCCATCACTTATTTCACTGACACTATACAACCTCTGAAGCTCCAGTAATCTCAGTACTCGTCTAGCCTCGCACAGGGTGCTTACACAAAATCCCATGAAAACAACTGGTAGTGATCTCAGCAGTTTTGGAACGGCTGCTGAAGTTGTTGAGATTACTGAATCAGTGAAATCAGCAGTAACTGAACACAGCCTACATCATAAATTCAGTGCAATAATAGCTTCACTTTTAAAACAGATATTCTGTGATGTTACATGTACTGTATAATTTTCTTAAGTGAGCTATCACTTTATGTATAGACACACACATTTTCAAGTACACAAAGAAAATAGCAAAGTAAATTTTGAAAATAAAAATTTAAAATTTGGAAAAAAGTAAGAAAAGTAATTTACTAGCAAAGGCTTCTACAGTATTACCAAATGCTTCAACTGTAGTAGCAAATGCTTCAATAGCTCATAACTTCATATTTCTTAACTTATTTCAATGTCTTTATCCTAGATTCCAAACATTCTTCAGTACCAATGCACAACCACTAAAATTGAGTTACACTGATTATTTTCATTTCATAGTATACTAATATGATAACATGGATCAATTATGTGCAGAATTTAAAAATATTCTGGTAAATGAGATATACAGTATCGGTAAAAACTGAGCAAAATACTGATACCAATCAACAGCACATACTGCACATTTTACCGATACTTGGTATTGGTTATCAGTATTGGTACATCCCTACTAATTACGCAACTAACAAAATTTTTGTTAATTGACCTATTAGCTGAAACAAAATGAGTGCTTTCTTGTTTAAAAAAAAATAACATTCCCGACTTTCTGGGTCTTTTAACTGCTATCCGAAGCAAATCTGCATATTATCTATTGTCTGTTTTTAGCAATTTGATAATATTTTATCAGTGAACTAGCAATATCTGCAGGAACAACACAGTGGTCACACACACTAGAGAAAATTCTACTTCACAGAAAATAAGAAGTAAAACAAGAGAAGAGAGAGGGTGAGATACAGAGAGTGCCACACATATGCCGTTCTAGCTGTTTTTTTTAGCTGCCACGTCATCCTATGCTTTATCACGTAGGTGCACCTCAGTCTAAAAATTGTGTATCTGTGAATTTCCGTAAGTTACACCATACATACCTCAGCACCAACAGTAATATCAAATAATTTACAATATATCTGAATTTCTCTGTATTTCTATACATTTCCGTACATTCATGATTCCTCTGGTTCAAAATAATACTGATTATCAGGAGCATAAATGCCACATTTTCTGCTACAACCTGTTTAAAAAGTTATTGCAATTAATACAGGTCAATCTTGAAGCCAAGGCTGCACACATAATATAAGGAAATTTGAAACATTCTTTCACTAGTTTTTTGCTTATTGTTTATAATTATTGTTAAAAATTAATTCTATAACAACGTACTGGCATTTTTATATAGTTTATTTACATAGACACACCAAAAAATTGTCTAAAATTATTTAGTTACAATCTCACATACTTGTCTACAACGTCGGAAACTGTTTTAACAGGAGGTTTTGACGAGAACCTTTGTGAAAGGGCTTCTAAAATGTCTGGAGTGGCTAATTTTTCCTCTTGTGTTTTGATCCAAAAAGACTTCTCAGACAAATTCTGAGGTGCTACCTACAAAAAATGGAAAACAAAAAAATAAAAATAAAGTGAAATGTACAAATAAAATATTTTCTCATGTGTTTATATAAATGAATATATATAACAAAGTAATACTATCCATTTGGCAAAACAGAGTTCATTTTCAATTATACCCTTTAGAATTTCTCATCCCTAACAATTACCCATCCATACTTACTTCACAGCTAAATCTATATCCAGCTTAAACCACCCTGCACACTAAGTAGAAAAGAGTTATAAGCAGAAAGATTTTAAACTTTGATACATGTACTTTCAGAAGAAGAATTCATTCCTTCATTGAATAGATTTTTCTTATAAAAAGCACAACACAAGGAAATAATTTACACTGGAGTTAATTTGCGAGGTTTAAATGGGCAAGTTATCCTCTGCAGACAGAGATAAGGGCTGAACTACCTTGTTAGCAATGTCGTTTCTATACCATATTTCCAATATTTTTTTGTTTTGCAAAAGTTTAAATAATTCATAAGTTACACAGGGTGGTACTGAACTCAACTAAGAAACTTCAACACGTGATTTCTCTTATAAAATCAAAGTTGAAAATATACAAGCAAGAGCTATATGCTAAGGGAATTCCAGTGTTGTGTAACTACCATTGAAAGTGTAGCTTAAGCATATTTTTTGCTTGTAAGTCTAGGAGAATTAGTTATAGAGGTCCACAATTCTGAATAATGTATTACTGAATGAAAACATGGAAGCTGTATAAAGTTGGGTATCAATATCAACCCTCTTTAAAAAATTATTGTGTAGAAATCAAATGTTTTAATTTGGAAATATAATATGAAGACATTTTCAAGTTTTTAGATCTTGCCATGATAATATACTGCATGTGTTAAACAGAGATGTTGCTTGTGTTTTTTCTAGCACACTTCCGTTTGAGAAATGACTGCATCTGCATGTTTTGTAAGATCATTATGCACAAATTTCTTGAAAACAATGAAGCGTACAGTAAAAACAAAATGGAACCATTTTTTATTTTAATCAGCTGGAAAAAACACAAAAGAGTAGGAGTGTTAATTTTTATTGCAGAAGTAAGGTTTTAACCATTCTGTTTTACTGAATGGAGTTTATGTTAACACCAATGTTACATCGCTTGTTAACCATAGTTCAACTATGCATAATTAATGTCAAAATCAGATATGTACAGCTAATTTTGCAAGAGTTACAAACAAAAAAAAGTCTGCTAAAACTACACTTTCAAGAGTGGTTACACTACTTTGGAATTGACTCAGCGTAACATGTAGAGATGTACACTTTAAAGTAAATAAAATGTTTCAAAAGTGATGGGGGAGAAAAAACCGAAAAAAGTTTTTTGTTATATTCTTTCAAAAAATAAATAAACTCTTTAATTCAATTACATAACATCCAACTACAGTAAAGATTGCTACTTCGATTTCCAGATTTATACAACCATGACTGGTCAGAACTGTTTACTCCATACGAAGCAAAGAAAATAAAGTCAATTACCGTATTTTTCCGCATATAATGTGATATTTTTTTGCCGATTTCAGTGGTCCCAAATCACTATTCGCATTATACGCGGGGTCGCATTATATTGGTGCGCAAAAGGATAAATAATCCCGGAGTCTGCCTATATGCCGTTTTTGGGCGAGACAGTGTCATGACAGGGAGGGAGGTACAGCGGAACCTCGTTAAGATGAAAATACGGCCATAACGACAGTATTTTTGTGCACCGTCAATTTCTGTATTAAATACAACGTTAATTAATTCGTTTAACACGAGAACATTTTCACGGTTGCGTACGTTATGACAGAAAACCGGCAATACGTATGCGGAATGCGTCACGTAAACAACTCGGTGCTCTTGGAAGTGAACATCAAGAGTTGCGAGAAAGAATCAATTGTACGCGGCGTCCCATACATCTGGTGGTGCGCTCTTGCAGCAAAACTCGGAAACGATAATCCTGACGGAGCAAGCATCACAGCGATACGCAGAGATCGATATTTTGCACTGAGTCGACTCTATATCGACGCGTGTACACACAAAGAAAATTGTGCCACCTTTGTCTCCTGGCGGTAGCAGTCCCGCCCAACGCAGCCGTGTTATTTTTGCAAGATAGCGTTATTTATAAAACTTAGTATTCAGATGAGAATTATTTTCTTTTGTGCATACACAAAAAGTTTTTTCCGTGATGTTTCGCAGTGCATATACTGTGCCATTGTTTAAACGCGTGTATTCACGTAAGCAGATGAATATTCAACACGGCATCGTCATTCGTCCACGAATGTTACTGTATACGTTAAGGTATAAATGTGAAACTTTTTTAATGGGTTTATAAGACATTGCCATTACGTGACTGAGAATATACTACCCCAAAAAAAATTTTTTTTTTGAAAAAAAAAAAAAAAAAATTGTAACTTTCGGTTTTTCGAAAAAAAATATTATTTTGAAATTTTATCGTTTTTTTGTTGAGCGGTAGCAATAGCGTGAACGTAAATAAAATTTTGGTAAAATCGTTCCAGTTGTGCTTCTATTATAACCACGTTGACATAATGTAGGTGCAATACACGCAAAGCCAGTCCTGACGCCAGCTAAGCAGATGTGGATTACTAGCGTAGCGTAGGTCTGGCAACGGTGGTAACAACACTGACGTCACAGTGTCTGATTTCCAACCGCTCCCTCCTCTAGACTCGCTACCCATCCTCTTGTTTACCGTTACTGGTCTGCATCATTCCCTCCTCCCGCTGCTTACCGCCTCCCGTTCTCCATTGTTTGCTTGCATGCTCTGCTCTTGAGATCTTCTTTCGTGCCGCCAGCTGCCACACTACCTACTCGCACAGCCCGAGCCTCGGCGTACAACATTCACTATATCGTAATATACAGCCATGCAACTTTATTTTCCGATTTGAGTGGTTAAAAATTGCCATTCGCACTATATGCGAGGTCGCATTATATGCGGAAAAATACGGTATCTCACTAATACAATTACCTTACCTAACAAAAAAAAATCCAAACTAGAAGCAATCCTCACTGGTACTCAACAGAATAAATTAAACTTTTGGAGAAAAAAAAATTATCGCAAGCCATACAAAATATTCCGAAATCTCTATCATTACCTATTTTCAGACTACAGAAGGTGAACCAAAAGCGTTTTAAAATTAGACAAAATAAGATGGATGGCAACAAAAACTTAGTGACAACACGAAACCAAATCCCAAAAAATTCTAGCATCATGTCAAAACATTAAGACAATATCACAGTTTCAATTTAGCATAAAAAATTTATAATAAAACAAACAGTTTTGCAAACTTATTTGCAACAGTTTTTAAACTGAATGATTCAATAGGTGAATGATTCAACAGAAAACATTAATACAAATCATTATGACATTTCTCACACCAAAGCATTAAGAAAGGGCAAACAATATCCAAACAATTACGGACTATCCTGTGGCAAAGGTGGAAGGAGGTCATCCCCATCATGCTGCTTGGTCTGTCATAGGGACCTAAATGCTTAAGACATGCAGAGAGGACTGAAAAGGAATTTCCCAGCCCTCTCCTCCGAAAATTTATTCTCATTGTCTATAGTATTTATAAATTGTAAACGTGTAATTTCCATTTGTAAATAAAGTAAAAATATTTTCAATGTCTTTTATGCAAAGTTCTGTAAACATTAATTAACGTAGTTTGTTTAGAGACAATTATACAGCACACTAGTGTGTGTTTTATCTAAGCATGGAGAATTTCTTTCACATGCAGAAGCTTGCTGTGAATAGTGTGGCTGGTGGGGTATGTAGACCTCTCAAGACCTTCAACTAAATTTATTAACTGCCCAGCATATTCTCTTACAATAACCGCTTACGTGCATTTTTTGGAGTACTGATTTTAAACCACACTGGAGTATTCTATCACTACATTAGGGGTGTTTTTTTTATTTCACTCAAACCAAGAACTTCAATTATGTATGTAAGATATTCAGACACATAATAAAATCAACTTAAACCAGCTGTTCTAGCGAGTTGTGTAAGGAACAGGAAATAGGGGAATTTTCTTGCCACTTTGCACGAGACTTGTTTATCAAATGCATATTGGCTAGCTTGAACTAGGGGAAGGAAGAGGGGTTGGAGGCGAGTGACAAGACAGCTGGCCTCCTTTATTACTCCACCCAACAAGCAGGACCATCACTCAGCGGCGGCAATCATTCGCTACTTGTAGTTCTCTGCGGATATATAAAAACCAAACCCGAATGAAACTGTTCAGCAGCTTGCAGGTTAGCACTTAGTTTTACTCCTTGTACAGTAATTTTGCAGATTCCAAACTTCTTCTTAAATATGGTTAGCCAACCGGAGGAAGCGCTAAGTTCTCCCTCTGTGTCTAAAGCTTCATGAAAGAACTTTCTTTTTTACATGCACATAGGGCCTGTATCGAAAGACTTGTAACATTGTCATAGTTTTTAGCAGAACCAAAGAGTTTTTATTTGTGGCATTTTATGTTGCAAACAGTTAACCCCAATGCTATGATTATTAGCAAGTTTCGTCGCCACTTCTCCTTTACATAATCTGTTGATTAATTGCAGATTCTATTCAATTGTTAGGAACACCTTCTTATGTTAACATGCTATTGAGATGATAGTATTGTAAACTTGGTTGATGTCACTAGCACTGTAACTGTGAACACAATCCAACAAGGCAGGGTGTTGCACACATGCACACCTATCACGAATTTGACAATTATGACTGTCTCACTTGTGTACATCTACTGTATTTCACTACTCAAAGTCAATGCAACCCTTACAATTCATGTATGGAAAAGTGTCCCTGTAAAACTTATAAAATTCACTGTGAAATATTTTTAATAGTTTGTATGAGAAAATGACACTAAGGCCTTGCTCCCTCTGTTTTTAATGGTATTGCATTTTTACAATTAAAAGAAGCGTAATTATCACAAATCTGTTTAGCAGTTTTGTGTTAAATGGCTTTTGCAGTACTGAGAGCTAATTTTTCCAGACAAGAGATTACACAGTTTCGCCTAGTAGGTTACTAACCCAAGTTTAGTTAATTACATAGTTAGTAAAAATCACTGTGTTTACAGTCTTGAAAAAAATCAACCAACATGGTGAATACTATTTTTAACAAAACTGGCACACAGATTTTTTATATCTGCTCTCGTTTAAGTTTATTGGACAATTATTGTGAAAATGTTAAAACAGGAGAACATGGCCTTTAAATCTACACCACAAACATAGAATTAAATCATGTAACACTTTACTGATGTTAACAGTCTTTTTGCCTGTATCCAAACCTCGCTAAACTTCCATTTTTCTGATAACAAGATTGGTACTATTCTATTTTTATACTTAAACAATATATTAACTTAAACATTAGACCATTTGGAAGCTATCCCATAAAATTAAAATCATTAATTTGCAGTGAACTGATACTGAATTGCAAAAAAATAATTATACTGTAATAAAGTTCACAGTAGCACATTTAAAACTCTGCCCAATGCAATATTTTTACATCGACTGAAGGCTAAGGTGCTTTACAAAGGGGAAGGGGAACTGCTGTCTGTGTCATCGTGGAAAGTCGGTGAGCGGGCACGTGCAGAAAGCAGGCAGTGTTTTTGTAACTTACGAGAAGATAGGACGACGCACATGTACCATGTAGTATGTAGTATGTAACACGAATAAAATGTAGCACTACTGTACAATCCTTTATGTACAGTGTTTGGTTAAACCAAAGAGAACCAACAAGGGACAGGGAACACCATGAACATCATTCTAAATTGGTGACTACTTAAATAGAAACACGGTACTCAAACATTAACTACATAAATCCAAAACGACGTAAAGCAGTGCAACGTAAATGAAGACTTGCTGATATCCATTGTTACCAAAAGTAATTTAAATTTTGAACAAACATACATATAACAATTGAAATATGATGCTGCAATGATCTATATCAAATAAGTATATAATTTAAGTAACTGTGTAAACATAATCAACATAGTCTTGGCCAATTGGGCAATGTTGCCAAAAATAAAGATGTAAAAAAAAGGCAGTATCAACAATTACTATCTGTTACAACTTTTTAAAATTAATTTTAAAAACAAGTCAGCTCTTTTAAGGTTTATTGTTAGTTTAAAACAAAAATCACTGAAAATGTTGTTGCAACACATAATCCTGCATACAGTACAATAAAACAGATTTTATATACTGTTTTTTCCCTGTTTCTAAAAAAATATTATTTACGTTGACATCACCCATATTGCAATATACCATCAAGATATTCAGAGCCCAGATTAATTTCCAAGAAGTGTGTTCCAATTCCTCAATTACAAAATTACCACACAATTACTACTTTAGTTTGATAATGAAACAAAACTATCCTCTGCTTAGACCCTTTTAAGCATTTTGAAATGCTCTTAAAATAATTTTCACTACCGTAAATAAACTTAAAGATAGGTTCAATCTAATAAGCATATTTTTTTCATTGTAAGTCTTAATAATACAAAATGTGACTAAGGCAAATCAATTTTTACGTACACTAAATACCAATTATGAAACCAAAATACAAATTTTAATAGTGGCTAATTTTGCAAACTACAACCGTAAAGTAATACTACACCATAAAGTAATACTACAAAGTTTTCCCAAACCTCATCCATAATCAAAACGAATCAGAAATAAAGCACAATACATTTACTTTTACAACACCAGCACAACACATGATATAAAAAAAACAAATATTAACCATAGTAAAAACTTAATCAATACCTGGTTAATAGTGTATTAGGATCAAGAATTAGTCAACATAAAAGAAAGACAAAACATAAATAGTTAGCATGTCTGTGGGTTCACGACAATGCGTTAGATGATGCTTGTCACAAGTGTGTTCTATTGCTCATCTAAAGTGACAGGAACATCATCTATTTAGGTACACTTTTGATATAAAATATAAGAATCATGATATAGTGGATGTTAATTGCAACAGAAACTATTTTTAACAATAAATAATTGTGATTATATTCCCTTTTTCCCCGCTAATGCATTCCCACTCACAATAATCAGAAGGTTAGATATAAAATACTGAGTATTTCATATTTTTGTTATTTTATATAATGATAATTAAATGCCAATAATGTTTGTAAAAAATTTTCTAACTGCCAACATTTTTTAATATTAGTCCAACTGAGCAAGTGTAGGCCATGACAGCCAGAAATTTACATTAAGTAAAACATGTACAACACCCATTGCCCAGTTATACCACGGACATAGACTACCATAACCCAGAGAGACTTTCAGTTCTTGTACCACAAGCACATGCTAGAATTACGTTGTGTGTGATTATTCATGGTAGTTAACTCCTTAGTGTAGTTTCAGCTAAATGTGTTCCAATGTTTATTCTGCAAGTCTCATGAATTTGATTTTTTGATAAGTCCCATGAATATATTTCAACTTCTGTACCAACTTAGTGCATATGACTGTATAGCTACTCAATATTCTTAAAAGCATTTCCACTAGTATGACACAACTTACCACTTTCCAGTTAGCCCTTTTTAATGGTCCAGCAGTATCCCATTTTTTTTTAGGTTTCAAACCATGTGGTAGAACACTACTTGTAGGTAATGTACAAGGACTCGGTCCTAAGGCAAGGCCTTTGCCTGGAAAAGGAGGTGGTAATGGTCCACCAATACCAGGTAGAGGAGGAGGAGGTGGTCCACCAATTCCAGGTAGTGGTGGTGGTGGTGGTGGTGGAGCACCAATCATTCCAGGCATTGGAGGTGGTGGAGGTGCTCCACTCATTCCAGACATATTTGGTGGAGGCGGAGGTGGAGGTGGCCCTCCAATTACTCCAGGTATTACACATGGTGGAGGTCCTGCACATACTCCTGGTAATGGAGGGGGAGGTGGCATATTGCTTGAAACCTGTATCACAAATAAAATACATAAACTGCATATTTAACATATGCTAATTAATTAATTTCAACTAAGTAAACAATATTAAGTTAAAAATAATAGCCATCCAAATAAATGAACATTTTACTGATACCTCAATGAAAAAAAACATTGAAATTATAGAAATTAACTTGCATTGCATCACCCATACTTTCAACAGAAATAAAAAAAATTCAAAGGTAATTTATTTTTTAAACATTTAGAAATATTTAAAACAATAAGACTGACAAAATTATACTATAGTTACACTGATATGTAATATAATACGTAATACAAAGTATAGAAGGTCTTTAACATTTTAATTAATTTAATAATATAAGGAATATCTACCCATATTTTCTAAAACATCAAAACAACCAACATGTTAAAACATAGTTTTTGGTAAAAGAATTCTACCAACTAGAAAATTATGCTTTATTTTTACCAAGTTGGCTGAAATAAAAAATTAGGTCAAAGTACAATATAAAACTTATGTCCACCTTTTCAGGGATTGTAAAAAATTTTCCTTCTCTGCCATGATTCGACTGGCAGCAATTTAACAATAGATTAACTAACAGAACTAGTAGTACGGAACTCATAGTCAATGACTTTTGTCACCTCTACTGTCTTCAAAACTCTATTGTCTGCTGTGTCTTACCCCTTTCACAATGTTGCTTAAAGTTTAGATTTGTAAAATAGATAACGTAAAAAAAAAGATAGTAACATTAAAAAAGTAAGGCAACTTGGGCAAAGATGCAACACCTACAAGAATTTTAAAACCCATAATGTTTTCAGTAAATGTTAAAAAAAAATATATCATAAGACTATGGTTCTAAAGCTTCGAAAAAAAAAGAAAAAAAAAAACAGAAAAATGTGAAAATAGAAAAAATTAGATTTTTTCATCAAGGTGAAAAATTGCAGAAAATTAGGAAAGGAAAAAAAAAAAGTATACAACTAATGAATTACAAATCTTGATGGTATATGTATTTACATTCGGGCCTATCTGCCAATACACATAGTACCTTTAAGTGTTGCCAATGCCAACCCAGTAGATAGAATTACTCCAACAGTCCTTTTCCACTCACAGTATCCTTATCACTGCTTCTTGCCCACGGCTTCCCTTTTGTATAAACTATCTGTTTGGGAAACGTAAAAAAAAATTGTTTACAGGGAAGTAGTGTTTTTATCCCCAGACACGATACAATTGACACTAGGAATTTAAAACTGATAGCTGTTTGCCAGATGTTCAGTTACGACTTAAGATGGGGTGTGTGTATTCCTGAATTCTAGCAAACAAGTTATTAAAATTACAGTAATGTGATGCTTCTGTAGTTTCCCTTATCTTAAAACTGTAAAGTACAGTGAACCCTCGATAACTCGGACCTCAATGTCCCGGACTTTGGATAACTCGGATAGAATTTCAAAAAACAAAATTAATTTTAATTAAATTATTTTTGGTCAAAAAATATAAGAAAAATTTGTCTGCCTCGTTTAAAACCATTACGTTTTATTTAAAAAAAAAACAGTATTAAGCTTTAAAAGCAGTTCGCTACGTAGCCTTTAATAATCCCGCCGGAAAATATCTGGCAAGTTCCGAGTATGTTGCTAGCGAAACGCACGAGTAGAGATGCAACTCAGCAGGCAGACCTCCCTTCTTTATCTTTCCTCCCTCTTCAACGCGCGAGCCAGACACGCACGTGCATCGTAAATAAACACTACAACTGGTGAATTGGACGTTAACTACAGGTCTCAATGGCACCTAAAGGGAAATTAATTTTGTTCTGGTATGTGCGATAAATTCAAGATTGCAAAACAAATTGTTTCGGACATTGATAAAAAAAATTAAAAGCCATTGGTTTGCATTGCAATGTAGGCAAGGTGGTGAGAGGGTTTTACAACCCTTTAACGACGTCTTACAAGCCGATGAGGGTGAAGTGAGGTGAAAGAACAACACAACATCCATGCCCGAGCAAGGATTCGAACCCAGGGCCTCTCGCACAGTAAACTGGCGCCTAACCAACTACGCAAGAGGCCGGCACGATATTGGAAAAAAACAAAAAAAACAGGGCTTAATAAATTATAAAAAGGAGGGAGGGCAAAAAGGGGCTTTTGCCCTGGGCCGCACATTCTAGAGGGCCTGACTTACTTTTGAAAAGTTAAATGGTTAAAATGAATGGGCTTTTATTGAATTCCCGTTAATGTTGATGGTATTTGTGAAAAGATGTCACTGATCTATGACGACGCAGTCAAGGTAAGGTAGTATGGAGGGAGGCCTACAAGCGCACATTATCACTTCAACCACAGCCGTAGACTTCAACTACAAAAAAAAAAAGGATGAAGGGTAGACTGAGATTTATGTTGCTCCTTGCCTCGTATTCTAACAAAGAGGCCCTAAAAAAAAAAAAAAAAACAATTTTCGTAGGATACTAGCAGCTGGCTGCAGACACTGTGACATGCTGATGTTGAGCAATTTTTCACGTAAACATCTCGTGAGTTGCGTGTGGTCACGTGCTGTGTTTTTATTACTGTTGAGACTGTACCGGTTGACCTTGACAACTTCCGCTCGCGCTCTACCACCCTAGCTTATCTCTCTCTCTCACACACACACACACGCATGCACATAGACTTGACGTCAGCCAGACGACAGAAGGGGGTGAGAACTTTTATGTGGTAGAAGGGTGCCTTGGTACCAGCTTCTAGCACAGGTAAAAAAAAAAAAAAAAATCAACCAGAAGTAGCATAAAAATAAATAAAAAGGAATCTGCCAGCCCAGGTCGTTTGACATTCTTTCTTTTATAGTTCTCCATGTTACAGTGATAATTTCCCCACTACCCCCTTCTGTAATTGATACGTACAAAGCAGTATATATTGTCGCCTCTTTTGCTTGTAGAAATGATAGCGTACCGATCTCACGTTTCTTGTGATTAATGACTGATTACCCCTCCTCCCCGGACGCCCCTCGATAACACGGACAAATCATAACTCGGACAGCTTCGCCCCCTTTTAGTCCGAGTTATCGAGGGTTCACTGTACTCACATTCCTACACCTTGCTAGTAAGTAAACATTCAGAATGAATCAGACAGGCCAATTCCCCACTATTCTCCTTATTTTATTAACCTTATATAAGTTACTACACATTATTTAGCCACAACAGGTTTATTATAATTTCACAATGATTTTAAAGAAATTTTTCTAATTGTTTAAATTTTTCCAGAAAAAAAAAATGATTTTTCTTGGTTTTTTTTTCCTTTCACCAATTTTTCCTGAAATTTTAGAACCATAGACAGGACCATTTCATAAAGAAAAGTTTAAACAATAATGAACAAAACATAAAAAAAAAATCCTGTATAACTGGCATCTTCCCCACCTGGCAACTTTTCCAGAGTTCCCTTATGCCAAAAATGTTGCATTACAGCTATGATGTTTACAACAATTGTTTTTTTTTTAATTAGGGACACTGCACAAACAATGACTAAACATTTTAGAACAACAAAAAAAATTAAGGTTCATGATTGTAAACAAACAAGATTTGAATTACTTAATAAAATGCTAATAATAGTTTGCAGCAATAATTTTAGGAACCTAAGAATGTCTGTTTTAGCAATGTAGACAAGAATGAGAATGACCCATTAAATGAAGGCCAAAAATCGGCCGTTGTCGCAACTAATTCAGGGAAAGCAGAATTTTTGTCAGTTGTTCTTATGAGACAGGTATTTCCTCAAAAGTCCCTGCTTCTCCCCCTTGTGCTTTCCTCCCACCCCCCTCGGAAGTTGGAAAACGTAGACGTTCACAGAATGGCTTGTAAGTACGTGAATAGTTACGGAAACCAGTAAACCCCTAGCGTATTTTGTTGTAAAAGAACAGTTCTTTAGTTTTGTTCATGTAAATTTTTTATCTAATGTTAATAATTTAGGTGTTATAAAATCATAAACACTAAAAAGTTGAATTTTTTAAGTCTAAATTTATAGTTCTCGTTCTGCAGTTTTTTAAATAATTAAAATAAGTAAAAACACTTCTAGCATACTTTGTAGCACATACTTTTAGCTTTAAAATGGCATATTGGTTATATCGGGGAGAGTACTGGTTACGTATGGGGAGGCGGGAATGTGAACGCATGTGTGGCGGCTTGAGTGCTCGGATTTCCTATGTTTGTCTTCCAGCTTCCCTACGAACTCCTCTAGTAATGAGATTGTTATTTCTACAGTTAATAACCTAAGTGTAACATTTAAATCTCAAATATTACAATTTAATCTTTATCTAACTGTAGGGTCAATTATTAAAATGTTGGTATGTTCATTCATAAACTACATAATTGTATTTAAAAAATTCCATTTTGGCTTTACATGTTTGGTATCAGAAATCTGTGGGATATGTAGAAATTTCGATAAAGAGTAGCTTCCTAGATTTCTAACTTGAATCGCCTTGCAATGGAGCAAGCCCTATCACTGAAACCTATTTTTGAAACTGCTCCGATGATGGGGGGTTATTACTGAAAGTATGTGTTTGAACCTAGGCAGCAAGAATGTGTTACGTGGTACGCAGACCATGTGTGCATCTTATCGCGTCTCGTTAGTAACACGCTAAGTCAGCGTGTTGAAAAGGGTAGTAACAGCAGGCTACATGTGCTCATCTTATCTCGGCGATAGCGTGAAGATGGGTTAGGGACAGAACTGCAGGTTGGTCCTGCAGGAAGTTACAGTGCTTGCAGTGGCAGACTGTGATGTATTCTGGTTTCATCTGATAAAAGTATATTTTTCTGATAATATTTATTCAACATTTAACTATTTCATTATAATTACTGTGACTTTTGATGGGTACACTTCAGAGCCAACAACTAAGGGGGATTAACAGTAAAAAAAAAAAATCTGCTAAAAAATGCATGTAATATTGAATTTGAGACAAATACGAAATGTATCACGAAAAATTATACTTATTTATTTTGTTTATTTACTCATTTTACATCACCCAATAGACTCAGCTGATAAGCTGAAGCTCACTGAGTATAGGGCTTGTCAATATGGTTACAGTTGTTATGAAATACATAGATATAATTACATAATTATACTATATACAGTATATACAATAAATGCAGCAGACAAGTAGAAGATTAAAATAAAACTTAGTAATAAAGAAAATATGATTAATAGATGATGGTATTGAGCATTAATTAAACATAAATGCCCATTGCATTGTGTAGGCCTACTCACTTAACAACCAATGTTAATAATTATGAATCTTAACTTACTAATATGCACTCTAGCCCAGCTTACAATCTATGTTACAGAACATATCATGATCCTATAAACTATATACATAATTACACAATCTCCTATAAACTATATATATAATTACACAATCTCAATTTATACACACATAATACACAATCATACTAACGATTGTGAATATGGACTATTCATATTAACTTATTTCACATGTTTTAAGTAACTCTTACAAAAGGTTCTGGAGATATTCCTCTATTTCTTGAATACTATATAAATACTGATTTTCAAATATGTTTTTTATTATTATGTCAAATGTATTTATATTCATTTCAGAAGTAACTTTTTTAGGAAGGTGGTTGCACATTTTTAGGCCTGAATAGAATAGACTTTTCCCATTATGTTGGATTATCCTTAATTTGTGTGTGTTATGATTATGCATGTCTTCGTTTCTTATGTAGTTATTCAGATTTCGTTTTTTTTTTTTAAGTGCATGAATGGCATATTAAGTGTAGAATGTTTTTATTTGGTGAGCTTTAAAATAGGGTCTACATGAAGTTCTATGGTCAACTCCAGTTAGTAAGCTTTTCTATTCATTATGAATAACAAAATACTGTAAAAGTTAATTATGAAACTGTGTGAAGTATTTAGAAATACGGAAATAAGTTCATTCATAGCCCAGGGAGATGCTGAAATAAGACACTGTAAAAACATGAATTCAACATTTCAACAAATTCAGTGCAGTCATAGGTGTAGGATCCGACACATCATCTGGTATTGTACGTGAAAACAACTCTCTGTTCTTTCGGAAGGAAATCTGGGATAAAAATAATTCCGTTGGTAATTATGACATACGGAAACTAGTCTATGGGCACAAGAATTAAAAAAAAAAAAAAAACGCCTTTCATATGCCTATACAGTTACAGGCTGTGACACAACATCGTCGTTTTTTGGTTGGGAAAGACAAAATCTGTTGATGTGATCAAAATGGTACCACTAGTCGAACTTCAAGCAGAGCTATTTTAGGAAAAAGATATACCTTGCGAGGAATTATTTGATACTTTAAATTTACAGGTTCAGAAAACATTTTAATCTGAATTATGCTCGCTACTACACTTTTACACCTATGACAAGGAAATAAGCCTTTAAAAACTTTAACTTTAATTTGTTGAAATTACCCCGAAGCAGTTCACCAAAATTTATTACGAGTTTACCTCCAGGTACAATACTGGATTGGCAGTAAACTTCTGCCTACAGACTGGAAAAGTGACTCTTTCCTCCAAAGTTACACTACGAAATCAAACTTCTTTTCGACGATTAGTGTGGTAGGGATGTAAATGACAGATGTGAACGAAGATAAAACAATATCATTCAAGACAATTTGAAAAACATGACGTAGATAAAAAATTGATATTAACAAAATTAAAGGACTGATCTTTTACAACAAAATACACTAGGGATTTACTGGTTTCTGCAATTATTCACGTACTTACAAGCAATTTTGTGAAAGTCTACATTTTCAAACTTACAAGGGGGGTGGGGGGAAAACACAAGGGGGAGAAGTGGGGACTTTTGAGGAAATACGTGTCTCATAAGGGTCTAACAACTGACAATAATTCAGCTTTCCCTGAATTAGTTGTGACAAAAAACCTTTATTTCCTGGGCTAGAAAACTTCAAAGAAAATAAAAACATTGAAGTAGAGCATTTAATTTCATGGGAAGCATACGAAACTGTGCAAAAGTTGGTTCACCACATCATCACATTTTTAATATAAATACTTGCCATCTAAGAGGACAAGCTCAATAGTACAAAAATTTATAAAGATACTTCTTAAAAAAATAGTATTTTAACTAAGCTCTGTACATTATAATGAATGTGAAATAGCATGTATGTTTTCATACACGCCAACCATAGTTTACAATTGTACAATTTATTTTTTGATGGATGAAACATAAGCAGTATATAAATGAGCAACAATATTAATAACCGTAACTTCTGCCATAATTTAAAAAAATGGTATACAGCTCCTTCATTACTTAATTCCAGATGTAAGTAAATTTTCTATTAAAATAAAGTACAGTCAATTTTCAGCTATTATCAAGGGGTGAATTATCTACTTAGTTGATTAATGAAGGCACTCATGATAGCCGCTATATGTGAAAATCTTGTATATACATAAAAACCCAATTGCTCACAAAACTTCAGATTACTTGCCAAAATCTGGAGTAAACATAATTACTTGAATTTTTTAATTTAAAATTTCTAAATGCAACTTCCGCACTCTTGCACACATGTTGCTGCAAACTATGTGCCTCTGCTGTATAAAAGTTGTGACATAAAATAAGCACAGTTATCTTGTTATTTTAAGAAATAGTGTGTAAATTATTCTTGCGGGCTATCTACAATTTTAGATTATCTGCGGTATTGTTACCTTTGATTAGCACAGAATACAAATACCTGTTAGGAATTTCTGACTTTCAACTGATTGTACACTACAAGCCATAATACTGTAACGGCACAGCGCCTAAAACTAGCCAACTCTGGCATAATTCCTAACAGCTTGAATCGTAAGGATGCAGTGCCTAATGACACCATGCCTATGGCACAATGTCTAATGGTGCAATGTCTAACAGCATAGTGCCAAACTGTGTGTGGCTAAAAGTTGATTTTCTGACTAATATATTATATTTATGGACTGATTTTACCATGTTTAAATTAATGTCTATTTACAGTTATATTTCTCTTGAAGAGACACAAATTAACCAATAAAATGTTCACCTTCGAGAATTCATCTGATGGTTACACTTTTGGTGGCATGAGAGCACTTTCATGTACAATAGTTCCTACATTCTGTAACAGAGGTCGGCAGTGTTAGTTTTTCGGAATTACTGGCAAACTAAACGGTATTACACGAGATGTCACTAGTAGCAGGTATGTGATGAGCGCGAGTGCTGTCGGTCTCTGCACATTTCATTAGACTGAGACAGTTCATGCAGGAAGAATGTACTTGGTTTCTCCTTGGAGTATTCATTAGCTCATAAGAAATAATAAACAGTCCCACTCTCCTTAAAAGTAGAAGCTGGTGCATTGTTGCCACTTCGTACATGTCATGAACTGCAGTTTACCAAACACAGCGTGCCAACCTTCTTTCTCAATGCTGCAAACATTTCTAGGGATTGAAGCTTCCAGAGTCAAGGTCTATCTATTTATAGGAGTTTCTTTGACCGTCAGCCTATATGAATTTAGTTCCAGGTCCCTAGCCCAGGCCGCTAGTAAAGAATTTTGTCTGAAAACTCACAAGATCTAAAATCTAATAGGTTACTTTGTGAAAACTTAATGTATTCCAGAGTGTTCACCATTTTTCTACGCAATTAAATAGCATCAATTGTTAGAAGGAGTATTTTCATTATTGTTTTGGATTAGTTTTTTATTAAATGTTATTTTTTATGCTGGTTAGTGTTTTGAGAGTACATGCCGTAATGCTTATCAGCGTAGTACCTAAAACAAACTAGCTCTAGCATAACGCCAAATGGTGTAAAGCCTAATGTGTAGTACCTAATGGCACTAAGTTAAACAGCACAGTGCCTAATGATGCAAAGCCTAACAGCATAGTGACTTAACAGCGTAGTGGCTACTGTGTAATGCCTACAAAGTAAGTTAGGCATTATTCCAGTTTCCCGAATAGTAACTCATCAACCGGCTATATACTAGTGGTTAGTTTGTGCAGGTTGCCCTGCATCTGAACATAACTTTTGGCAGAGTTGCAGAAAATGTATTTGGAATGACTATTTCCTCAGAACACATTATTCTGGCCCAAAATATTCCACCAAAACCACTGCATACTTTTTAACACATTGAGGGGCAATTCGACTATGTTAAAAATTAACAACAATCGTTAAGAATCTACCAAAGGATAATATGTGACAGCACGGTTTGTACGCAAGTGCACCAGCTCATTAACATGCACGTGTAGATACAGGTTTTTGGTTCAACAAATATTCTCCGTAAGGCATTCTGATTTCCTCCGAACCTCGTTCCCTTGATCGGACATATTCTGCACCCCTGACTTTTGGACTGGAACCTGTTTTTTTGGAACTACCACCTGAGGACTCTTAATTTGTGAATTGTGCACCATTCTTTTTGTTCCCTTCCCTTTTGACTCTAGGCTAGCTATGTTGTTTCCCACACCTCTGTTTCCCTCTCCACTGTATCCCCTCCTTCCCCCACAACTACTACAGTGCTAGGCGGCCTGCAGACTCATGGCAAGCAAGGCATTCGCGTTTGGTCGGCCGGCGGTGGCCGTATCCTCCTAGCCTTGGTCACTGTTCTCGCAAGTGGTTGGTTTTATCTTGATCTAAATTTTAACGTTCATTTTAATACAGAGTTTTGTAAAGTTTAACTTTTATTATTTTCTGACTTCCCGTTGCCCCTGAAGGCTTTCATTAATTGTAGCGTTTCCCAAGTGAGAGTAATTTGCTGTTAGGCCTTTCACTCCCGGACCTTTTCACCTGCCTCATTTCCTAGCCAGACCACTGATTCGGTTTAACAATGTTTGTGATTGATTGTAATTAACTTAGAATGGTTTATTGCAGAAAATGTTTATAGGCCTACATGTTTTTTTTATGACAATACAGTTGCTTTCCTGAAATTGATTCGTGTTTGGATTTTAAGCATACCCTGTCTCTTTGTATGATTAGTCATATTGCAATGTTTTTCCATCCAATTGAAGTTCCAGTGCAAACTACGCAACTCTTTCACGCAGTTCATTTCCAGTTTTTTCTACCAATTATCTAATTGTGCAGCAAGTTGGATCTTATTCCTTATAGTTTGGCTTTCTCACTCAGTTTACCCAATTGAGTAAAGAAATATGATTGCCTCTCTCTATTACTTTTAAACTTATTTTGATTAGAATTTTTGCGTGTTGGTCAACTTTACCTTCACTTTGTGAGGGTGATTGGTCTGTTTAGAATATTGAGTGTGGTGGTAAAGGGCAGTATCATGGCTTTGAATAGCGCAATCGCTCCCTTTTTGGTTATGGATAAGGACGAATTTATGAATTATTTGGTGGAAGCAAACACTGAAGTTGAAAAAAAAAATGATAGTTACACAAATTCGACAGTTAGCAGTGGCTTATGTAAACTTGTTTTTGTACATAAATGAGAAAATACACAAATCAAATCATTTAAGAGCTCAGCAATCCTTATTTGTTTCCAACTTCAATAGCGTACCATTATTATCAGTATTTGAACCAGAAAAAGTGGTTGGGTTTTTGGTAGCAGCTGACAGGCTTAGTCATGTACATACATTTGACGAACCTTTTTTTATGCTATGCTACTAGAGCAAGTGGGTTGGCAGCCGACTTTCTAGCTGATGTAATAGCTGTGGGTTAAGCCTATACGGAATTTAAAACAAAGCTGTTGCAGTCGGCTGGTTTCACTAGTGTGTGGAAACGTATGGAAACTCGTTTTAAGCGATTCCAGGGTGTAAATGAATCGGCACCTGCCTTTGTATAGTCCATTGTTAATTATAACAGTGGGTTAAAATTTCCTTGCTCCAAAGCGGAGTTAAATGTTTTGATACGTGAGAATATGACTCCAGATGCCAGGCTTCATAGGTACGGTATTATGTCCCAGTCTTCCTTCAAGGATTTAAGGGTCTTGGCAGCGAAAATAGATCATAACTTGCAGCTGACTAAGGACTTTGTAGCTTCCTCTTCTGGGAAGGAACATGCTGGAGATAAACAAAGGGAATTGGGCGGGCTATTGACCGAGTCGACTTCCAAGGTCACGCGATAGATACCACCGAAATGTGCCTCACATGGGGCTCAAGCTTATAAGAAGTTGCGACTATGAGTGAATCGTCGTGAGTGGGAGCATGTGAGGGATGAGTGTCCTAAAGAGACAGTTCTCATAAAGAATAGGTGTTGCTTCCGGTGTGGTAAAGCAGGTCATTACAGGTTTTAGTGCCCGGGAAACTAGCAATGTGTGGGAGTAAACCTGCAGCATGCAAGTCAAGAGGAGTTGTAAGGCGCGGTTTGAGAGCTTGTTTTGTAGATTCCTGAAGGTATGGCGGAGTTCGTAAAGCGATAGTGAATACGGGCGCTTCACATTCACTGGTCAGAAGGGGATTCTTATATTACCTTATGCAAAGTCATAGATTTTTGCATAGAAAGATTTGTACAGGTTATTCCATATTGGCATATCTGGCAAATGGTGTGGTGGTTCGGTTTCAATTCTCAGTCTTTCTTCTTTTCAAAATAGGAAGATTTTTGTGGAGCTATAGGTTCTGGATTTTGGACCTTTTAGTGACAGATGTTGAATTTGGCTTGGATCTACTAGTCATAGTAGACCGAGCTCTAGATCTCAAAAAACAAAAATTGGGTTTCACTTTTACCACTGAGAGCCATACTCATTTTGTTTTGATGGCTAAGGAGTCTGTTATTGTAAGTATGTATGAACATGGATGTAGATAGGAGGACACAGGATATGATTGTTAAGTTTTCTGATGTAATCACACATAAGGTGAGCAAATGTGACTTTTGTCATATAAGTTTAGAGTGATTGATAATGAACCTGTAAGAGTGCCATGTTAAGAGTTCCACCCCCCCTCCCCCCGGCTGCGAGGTTTCAGGCTTTTAAGGAGATTATGAACAATTTGTTAGCAGCTGGTGTAATATCTAGATCGGTTTCTGAATATTCCACTCTTACATTCTTGGTAGCTAAACCAGGTGGGAAGAGATGGCGTCTGGTCACAAATAATAGGTTGTTAAATAAAAAAATTCACCTTGATCACTTTCCTATGCCAACGGTTGAGGAGGCATTTCACCATCTGGGGAAAACAAAGGTCCTTTCAATAATTGACCTGAACATGAGTTTTCATCAATGTTTACTGGATGAGTATTATCGGAAGTACACGAGGTTTTGCACCTCTTGGGGGCAATATGAATTTAATTGTTCCCAGAAGGAGGGCTAGTTTTGGAACGTAGTCATTATGCGAGTCTTGGATGAGGTTCTGTCAGATTTAAAGTATAAGTTTGTTTTTAATTATACAGATAACATAACAGTCTATAGTAATTCCTTGGACAATCATTTTAAACATCTACAATATGTCTTGAAACATTTGTGATTGTTTGGTTTGACAGTGATTCAGCGTAAAGTCTCGCGGGCTCGTTCCAGTGTCCCATTTTTGGGTTTATATTCCTTTAGATGGTAAATTGATGCTTAACCCAGACAGAGTGAAACTAGTCATAAATTAAACACTTTCCCCCCCCTGTAATCTTAAGGGCGTAATGAAGCTCTTGGGGATGATGGGGTATTACGTCAGATTCATCCCCGATTTCGCCAGCATTGCTGCTCCTTTGAGCAAGCTAAAACGAAAGAGCCAAGAATTAATTTGGGACAAAGATCAGCAACAAGCGTTTAAACAATTGAAGTTTTCATTTGGTTCATGGTGATGTGCTTAATTTGGTGGACTTCGACTCGGCTTTTGTACTCCAGGTTGATACCTCGTTGATAGCAGTAGGAGCAGCCCTGGGTCAGCGGCGAGATGGGGCCATTACTCCTGTTGCTATTGATAGTCGTCTTTTGTCCGAGCCAGAGAGATGGCTAAGCGCATGTGAAAAGTAAGCACTTGCTTGTGTTTTTGGGACTCTGTGTTCTCAATCTATCTGGAAGAGGTTGAATTTGATTTACAGACAATCAGGCCCTAAGTTGGCTGCTAACCTATCACAACAACTTTTGCAAATTGGGTACGTGGGCGTATAGGTAAACTAAATTCTGCTTTAAGATGTGTCATATGCTAGGCTCCGGCAATGTGGTTCTGGACACTTTGTCGCATATGTTTGATCAGTAAAGGTTCCAAGATGATGTGGTGGTTCAATAGGAGTTTTTGGCCAGGTTTGCTAGTCCTCTTAAACTGTACTAAGGCTTGGCTGAGGCATAGGAAAAGGACGAGTTTTGTAAGGGTATAAGGGATGAGATGAAACACTGGTGTAAAGTCCCTTTTATGGTTAAGGATGGTCTTTTGATCTGCGTAGGAAAAAAAAGGACGTGCACATAAGTTGGTTGTGCCAGAGTGCAATAGGCACTGCGTCCTATCCTATTACCATTCTTCTGTGCTTGGAGGACATTTAGGGATAAAAAGGACAGAGAAGACGATCTTGGCACATTTCTTTTGGGAGAGTTTGAAACATGATGTAAGGAATTTTGTCAGAGCATGTCTCGATTGTCAAAAGGCCAAACCGATGCAGAACGTCCAGTTGGGGTTTTATTCTGTGGATGATGTGGCTTATGCTTGGGAGACTGTCCATGTCAATGATTTTGGTCCCTTGGTAAGATCCAAGAAATTGAATCTGTACTTCTTAATAGAGTTGGATGTCTTCTCTAGATTAGTTTTTTTCCTTCTCTTGAGGAACATTAAGACTCCTTCCATAGTCAAGGCTTAACCGATAAGATTTGGAGTTTTTTTGGGGCTCCGGTTAATCTAGTGACGGATAATGCCCCATATTTTCAGTGGGTGACTTTTAAGGATATATGGTTTCAATAGGCTATCGAGATTTACAGTAGCAGTTATTTCCCTAAGGGAAATAAGGCAGAGCACTTCAATCCCAACTTAAAGCGATCTTTAACTGCTCGTATTATGGATCCCAAGATAGGTGGAATGAGGATTTGGATCTCCTTAATGTTGGATTTAACACCACTGAGCATAGGGTGACATGTGAGACTCCAGCTAGGGCATTTTTGGGTAGGGATCTCATACCCCCGATCCTGAACATTTTGGCAGTATCCTTCCCTTCAAAACCTAGACAGTCAGATAGGAATAATTTGTGTGAAGTTGTAGTGGTTTGTCTGGTGGCTGCCAAGGAGGAATTAGCTAAAAGGGTTAATGCCGGTAGGGTGGTTTCTTGTTCAAGGTTGGTAACCTGGTTATGTTTTATGACTTTAAATTTCTCTCTAAGGCAAATCATCTCAGTGGAAAATTGATTCCTTCCCATTCCAGAACATACTGCCTCCGCTGGCTGCTGGGCCCGGATAACTGTCTTGTTGGAGGGCACGATGGATGGAAGAGTTTATAGGTAGTCCCACATTGCACACCTCAAACTTCTTGTTACAGGGGCAGCCAGCGTTCCCTTACGTCTGAATGAGGGACTTTGTTTAGTGACTTGAGTTTGTGAATTGTTCATGATTTTATGCTTATTTTACTTCCTTTATTGCATGTGATGGATTGTGTAATTATTTATCTCCAGAGATTCAAAACTGTGTGGTGATTTAAGAGACTTATGATGGTAGGCCCATAAATTACGTAAAATTGTGATCTTGAGGGTAAGCAGTACTATTTCATAGTGACATTTTGTTAGGTTAAATTAGGGTAATTTAGGTAAAGATAATTTAATTTCATCTCATCCTGTTTATTTAAGATAGTTAGGATAAGTTTTGGTGCCATGTTTTAGTATCTGTATTGTCACCCTAATTATGCCTCAAGTGGTTATGTCCAAATGGAAATGAAGTGTTCTTCAGCGCAGGCCCACGGATTTTGTCTTTTGTGTATTTTAGTTTGGTGGTTTCGTGTGATTTGTCACTGTGTTGTGGTCGATGTTGTATAGTGGTTTGTGAAGTGCAGTGTATTGTGATTTGTGTATTATTGAGTGTGTAGTCCTGTCGGATTTTATTTTAAATGAGGTAATTTTAAGGTAGGGGTATACGAATAGTGGTTTTAGTGTTTCGAATAGTTTTTGAACTAACATGTATTTTTTCGGATAATTTTAGAATATTTTTCGAATATTGTTTCATCTAATTTTGGTATACATTTGCCAGTGCATAATCTTGCACTTACAAGGAGATATAGAAATGCACTTTGCTTCATTAATTTAAACATAAAAATTTAGCAGTTTTTACTCTGATAACCTTGAACATTCTTAAAACATACATGTGTTTGTTATGTTGCACCTGTTCTTACCACAATATATATATATTTTTGTTTACTTCTTTTATTATGTTTGTGAGAACTCACAAAACTGTTTTTGTACATGAGTGTTTATTACAGACGGCACTGCTGACATAGTTTACTTCTTCCCTACATGTATAAAGATAAAAAGAAAAAAGTACTTTTCTGTAATATTTTTGAAAGAATTTAACAACAGAAATTTGAAAGCTAAGTTAATATGTAATAAATTATTACAGTACCTACTACGAAAAATTTGATCTTTGTGTGTAGGAAACAATGTGATGTTAACAACTAATCATATTTCAAACTAATTTTGGTAAAATACAGGGTTAACTTCCTGTGAGTTACAAATTTTGGAAAGTAGATTGCTGCATTGAAATTCTGAACATATTCAACTGGCTAATTATATAATCAAAAAAAGTATCAGTGTTAAAAGAAGTTTAACCATAGTACACTCACATTAACTACTTCGTTCATGGCTATGCTTACTTACAAAAATGTTTACAAGGTCACAGTATTAGTGATGCATAAAGTTCGAGTATAAACCGCCGTAATTTCATTCCAACGAATATCTTGGATCCGCACTTTCGTCCCGTTAAATTCCGAATTGCTGACTACACAAATAGATGAAAATGATGTTTCCCCACGTTTTGGCCATTTTAATTTGTGTTCCCACTCTTGGCGACATCAGTAAGGTTTCACAAAATATTTCGTTTCTTTACCTAATGAAAATAAGTTATTAAATTCCCTGCAGCAAACATTTTATGTAAATAAACGGCATGGCTTAAACGTAACAAACAGCGTTTAACACCTTGTCATAGATGTATGCACCATAATTAGTAAACATCAAACTTTCGCTGCCGCGATCACGGTGATCACTGTCTTTTGATGGCGACGTGACCACCACTACTGCAATCTTGTGCATATCTAGATATTCTGTTAGCAAGTATCGCTACGCTTCGAGTGCCAACTATCTGATGGTGAGTATCTGCGCGAGTATATCTACGGCCACGAATGTGACGCCACACGTGAATATCTAAATATTGAACGGATGCTACTGCTTTTAGGTCGTATTTTCTTGGGTTTGTTTCTTTTTGGGGTTTTAGTTTCTTTAGTTTCTGTTGTAGGGTTTTTCATGAGTTTTGAGTTGGGGCCTGAGCAGTGTGTCTGTTTGCCCCTATTAGATATGAACCTCGAGGCTGGCTTCGGCCGCCTCTTAATGAGAGAGGGATCGCCCTGGTTGACGGTACCTTGGCCTCCCCTTCCCCACCGGACCTTCCGCACCACTGGCCATGGAGGGGGGGACCTGGAGGGAGGGGGAGGGGTCGAGTTCCGCCGGCCGGCGGCAGGGGCGCTAGCGAGGCGAGCGAGCCGCGGTGTCGCGGCGCGTAGAGAGGGGAGTCACTCTCAGGTTGGAAGCCGAGCAGCTCACATGGCGAGCTCTGGGATCTGGGCTTGTGCCTTGGTAGGCGGTAATTCACGTGTAGAAGAATGGACATGCCGGGGGGCGAGAAGTACGCAAGCATAGCTCGCGCTGTCATGCTGAAAGAGGACATAAGTGATCTTCTCTGCTCCGGGAGTGGTGAGCGTCCTTAACTTGAAAGGTTCATCGAGGATTATGGTGAGTGACCAATTCCCTTAGGGGACAGTTTCCCTCGTCGCCTTCCCGAGTGAGTGTAAATTGGGTCACACCGGCAGTTGGGCTGTCGAAGTCTTTAGCGACGGCGCTGTAGTGAGTGATAGCTCATGCTTGGCATAACACCGCATGCGGGACGCAACAGGCCGATTTCTGGGCCCAAATGGTTTTAACTTTGTGAAAATAACTCCACATTTTTGGGGAGGAAACGTGTCGAGTATCAGTGAGTGGTAAAGCATAGCTGCCCACGAGTCAAATGGGGGCGATGGTCAAAGGAGAGGATTAAAGTGCACTTGTATGTACATCAGGTTCATCGATAATATGAGAGATTCTATATGCATTATAATATGAATTGTAATATTATCACTGTTCATGGATATTTAATGGCATGTTGTGGAAACGAATGTAACTCTTGTGTAAAGGAGAATTACTTCTGGAATTGGTTATTACATGAGATTTAAACTATTTTGTGTTTCCTTTGCTCAAGAACGATGTGTCAAACAAAGTCCTGGTCCCTAATGAGCTATAAGCGTTGGTTAGTGGACATGGTTTTTTTCTTGCCCCTTGTGTATTTGGAGTTGGTAACTTATTTTGGGAGTAATTTCTATTGAAATCGGCTCAATTTCACTGCGCCACTCTGCTCCCTTCTGGGGCAAGCGGCCGACTTCTGATAAGACAATCGTTCTTGAGTAAGGGAATGTTGGTACAAGTAGGGATTTTTGTTTTGGGCTGTTTTTTTACGGCAATTGAAATTCACGGCACATCTACGTCCCTAAGTATGTCTGCACCGTCGGATTTTTTGTATCGATTGGGCCGGGAAGACTTGGTTCTGTATTTGAATGAGCGGGGCATCGTAGTGGCGGAAGATGAAACCGCCGTAGAGCTACGTCAAAGGGATATCACTTAGTTCAAAGAGGAGGAAGAGAGGCGGAAAGACATAGCGCGGATAGATAAAGTAATTGCTAAGGAAAATAATGAGAGATGGACTAGAGATTTGATCAAGACGTTGCCTTGCGTTGACAGCGGGGAAGTGGATCACGTCCTAGATTGTTTGATTAAATTGTTGAGAATAAAGGACTTAAAACCGGTTCCCGAAAAAAGCTTGTTGGCTGGTTTAACGATTAAATGTGTAGGACCTTTGGCGGAGGTGTTGGCTGAAGTTCTGTCAAGTGAGGACTGCTGCAGTGTGTATACTTTTCACAGGGGCGTTTTAGATCGAATGTGTCCTGCAGGTGTCCGTTTTAGGTGCGTTAAACGACATATAGAACGGTTTCAAAGGCCCGACGAAACCTTTATTGCTTTTGTAGAATCGGTCGTAAACTATAGCAGGGCCTTGGGTGAAATGAGAGAAGAAAGGGATCTGATCGCATTGATTATGGAAAATATCTCTCCTATGACAAGGGCCGAATGTAATTTGTGCCAATACCCAACGTCCTTGACGGAATTAAAAAAGTTAGCCGTCAACATACAGGGTCGTGGTGAAACAAGGCGAGAGTATCTCAAGGAGTTTCCTTCGGAGGCCAAGGGTTCAGGGAGTAACAGGGGACGTAATCACGAACGCGTGAT